>MU858159.1:0-122675 GCA_033297075.1 Rhypophila decipiens
ATACCATTTACTTGATTGGATCTTCCAATCAAGTCTAGTTGCTCTTTTGGGCTATGTTACGTAGTGGTGTGGTATGTCACGATCGTTACAGTTACAGCCCCTGATGGGTATTGAAAATTGTGGGGTCTTTGTGACATTTGGGGGTTATGTCACGTACCCAGAAATGGACTGCCATAGGGGTCAGACACAGGGATTCTCCACGATAAGGGATAGCGCTAACTGTCCCTACAGCCCTCCGTAGCAATTTTTGCAACTCGTACCAGGGTTGTCAGGAGCTTCAACGACTACGAACGCGAACCACCACGATCTCGAACTCAAGGTAGCGCCGGCCACCTCACCACTCAATTGCACACTCAATCGCATGTAATACCACTACCGAACCGACCCGCCTACGACATCAAGAAAGAAATACAAACCAGAACAAACACACCACCACCAACAAAATGTCCACCAAAATGGGCATGGGCAAGCTCCCATCCTCAGTCCTCGCGCGGCCCCAAGTCCTTCTACCCTCCCCTTCCGCAATACAATCCAGCTCCTCCTCCTCCTCCCCAAGGATACCTCTATCAATAACCCAAGTCCGACACGCGACCTTTGTCCCTCGCCCGCGGAGACCCTACACATTCACCCAGCTCGTCCAGCTCTCCGACGGAAGCACCTACACAGTCCGCACCACAATGCCACACGGTCTCCTCAAATCGACCAAAGACAGCCGGAACCACGTCATCTGGCAGCCATCCAACAAGTCCCTTCGCAACGTGGAAGTAGACGAGGCCGGAAAACTCGCCGCTTTCCGTGAGCGTTTCGGTCGTGGCTGGGATTTGGATTCCAACAAGCCGGCGGCAGAAGAGTCGTCTGCGACTGCTGCTGCTGTCGCTGAAGCAGAGGGCAAGAAGAAGAAGGCGGCAGAAGCACAAGCACCAAAACAAGAGGCGGCGCCGGTAGCACTAGTCGAGGAGGAAGACCCGTACGACTCTTTGACCGACTTGATTAGCAGCTATGCGGTCGAGGACAACAGTACCAAGGGCGGAAAGTCGGCCAAGGAGCAGGGCAAGCTGGACAAGAAGAAATAAATTGTTTTTATTGCGTTAAATGAATGACCCAGATGCTGGGTTGCTGTACGAGAGAAAAACAAGACAACGAGAGGGGTTGGGGGGGAGTAGATTCGACAACTGTAGAATATCCTATTCTCATCTTCCATTTTGTTCTTATGCCTCGATACTCTTGTATTTAGACAATGTAAATATGTATGTACCATATAAAAGCGAGGAAAGCGCTTGACAAAACCAGCCATTTCGCCAAAATGAGCACTTGAAGCCGAATTCGTGACCTATATGGACACCTCACTACACAAGGTTTACGTGTGACAACTGTAGAGCGCTGGCCGATTAGCAATTCCAACGGATAGCCTACTTCATCGTAGGCAATAAAAATATATGAGCGAGTTAGTTGCTGGCCTGCTAACGATGCCAAGTTGAATCCCCAGCTAACAATTCAGAGTAAGCACCCGCAACTCCATCATCCTCCTACTGGTCCCATCGACGGCATCACCCCAAAGTTCTAATCTGAGTCCTCGTCGATTCTAGCCCTTGCCCGGTCAACAGCGGTATCCCCCACAGGCCTATTGTTACCAGCGCTCTGAATGACAGGAGGCCGATAAAAGACAGTCTCGTCGTCTTCTGCGTCGAGCTGCATCAAGAACGTCTCCCATTTCTCAATCAACTAGGTGACAAGAGTTAGCATCCACATACGACGGAAAAACAAGGATCTCAAAAAGGGGGACCAACCTCCTTCTGTGCCTCAACAGCACCTTCCAAGAAGGTTTCAACACCAGACTTGAAATCCTCCACCTTCTCCTTCTCAAACCTATCCAGCTCGGAGCGCATCAGGCGGCCCATGTCATCAAACAAGAGTCTCGCCTGGTGCACTTTCCGCTCCGCATCCGCTACCTCAGCGCTGACCTGGTTCAGTCTGTCCTGCTGCGACTTTCCTTGCCTGAGCAGCTTGTCCTGGGAAGCCTTGCGCTTCTGGAGATCCTGCTCCGCCGTGTGCCAGCTATAATACGCCTTCTGGCGCTGAGTGAAAGACTGCTTCACGCTCCCAATCAGTCGGATGTACTCCTCAATGATAATACCAAAAGTGAGTACGTCCTGCTGCGCCTGCCGTTCATATACATCACGGATGGTAATCTGCAGTTCGGAGAGTGCATCCAGTGGGCCGGACAGTGTTGGTGACAGCTCCACCGTAGAAAGGGCATGTAGGGAGGCGGAAAAGTCACCGGCAGCTTCGGCCATGGCTTTTCGTTGCTGGACCATGCTTTCTAGTGCCTTCAGGAGTGCCTTGAGCTGATTTTCCAATGCATCGAGGTAGACACGACGGTCATGGAACCACTGAATCAATAGTGGAAGCGGTTAGCAAACAATCTGCGCATGGTCGCGGTTCCAGTGCCGTTGCAGTCAGTACGGATATACTCACGTCATCTTGTTCGACAAACTTGTTTGTACTTCCAACATTGATACCCAACGTGCTAAGCATTCCCTTGCTCTCTCCCAAATTTGGCTCTTTGCGCTCCTTGTGCTTGACGTCGATGTTGAAAGTCTCGCTCTCGAGAAACAGCTTCAAGTCGCCGTCATTTTGCAGTATCGGATGTGCAGCTGTCTTGTTGAGCATCTTCTCCAGGGCCGCACGTCTGGACTCGACAAAATTGCTCTCGAATCGGCCGACCGCCTGCTTCTCGGGAGGTGGTGGCACTACCACGCCAGGGTTGTTGGCGTGCAAGGTGTTGTACAGCCATAAGAAGTCCCGATAACGTCTCTTGACTTCGAACTCGTCTTGTTTGTATGCTTTGGACGTCGTCTATTGCCCAAACATGCCGCAGTTAGTTGATGAACTCGGTAGTCAGGGGTCTTGAGATGTGAGCAGTACCTTGGTCCTAACGGAATAAACGATATGACTGCTGGTCAAGTCGCCCACTTTGTGCGGGTCGCCAACAGTGATGTGGAAGCTCGGCTTGGAGGCTTGCTCAACACTAACACTTGGCTGCATTGTGCTGCGAACAGGACTCGGCTGTGCGGGCTGTACTGGCGGCGGGTGCCGCGGACCACTTGGCTGCTCGTATGCATCGTCGTCATCAATTCGGTGAGGATCGGGGGGCCCAGATCGCTTTGCAGAAGCGCCAGGTCCGGCAAGTGTTGTTCGTAAAGGCAGCTGCTCCTTCACCGGCGGAACAGGAGGGGCGAGCGGGAGGGAACCGTCGCCCCCCAATGGGCCACTGGCTCCTAGGGGTCCGAGAGGATCGTCTTCCACTGATTGTAGTCGGGTAGGTTGCGCAACGAGACGCCGAGGTGTTAAACGAGACGGTCGAGCGGACGACGGAGCTGATGATGTTGAGGGGGCCGGAGCCGTGCTGGCGGGGGCTGCGTCATCGGTCTGGGAGACCGAAGATTGACTTGCGCCGACACTGCTGTCAGCCCAAGGATCCTCCATGGTAAGTTTGTTAGAATACCCAAAAATAACTGCAAGTTGAGGAACGGGTGCCCTTGACGCGAATTGATCGAGTCTTGATCTGGGTTGGAAGATAGCAGGTCGCTGTATCGCCGATTCGGTATAAGCAAACGAGCTCGGTTGACGTGAGCTCAGCTGCCAGGCGCCAGGCCACTGGGGGTTGACAGACGCTTGGGCCAATTGCTTGGCTTGGCAGGGGTCACCGTGAAATCCGTACGGATATCCGTATGAAAATGAAATACAGCATTACACAATACTCAAGCGCACTCACTACATGGAACTGACCTTGATCGCAGCTTTAAATGCTTAATGGATTGTGAATGTGGTTAAGTTGAGACGTTGGCATACTTCAAACCCATTAAGCATATCACATACAGGCCTAGCACTTTGTCCCGAACTCCAAGCAGATACAATGTAACTTGTCGATTTGCCGTGGAGTTCTGTGTTGGATTGATCAATGCACCTGCCATAGTATTCTTTTAGTAATATGCTAGAGTACTGACTGCCTCTTGTGCAAGCTCAAGTCCAAGTCGGTGGTATCGCTAATTCCATAATCCATGTACGCCTTTGCTATTTTACCATCCGTTTCTCGCAGCTGCTATTCCAGGCTCCATGCGCCCGCATAGACCGAATCCCCCAGCCATGCAACCAGAAACTCCATGGCAAACAATTCCCAAGGAAGAACGGTGCTAAAAATAAATAAATAAAATTGAGAACAACCAGTGGCAAGCTATAGCTTCCCGCAGCGCCTCTTTCCTCGAATTCAGCACCTCCTCTAGTTGTAAAGCTGATATTCGTCCATTGACCCCATGCGGCGCTAACGCTCTGGGTCATAGCATCCACCAGCCACAACAAGATTCATCCGTGAGAATTTGACCTTCATCACCGGAGTCTTCTTGGTCGAAAAGGCGCTGATCTGGTCGGGTGTTATCTGCACCTCCTTCCCCTTTTTCTTCCCAGTTCCCCCTCCTGTCCCGCTGCCCACAGTAGTACTTGTAGTGGTTGTATTTGTAGGTTGTGTTGGCGCTCCGCCCACTGTTATCGATCGACCGTCTCCAGAGCCGCCTACTGCAATACTATCCCCGCTGGCTGTTGCTCCATCAGGCTGTTGACCAGCGGCGGTTGCAGGAGCAGTGATTGCGTTTGCCTTGCTGGGATCAGCAGGCAACTCAACGTCCCAGATGCGAACAGTGCCATCCAGCCCTCCAGAGACGAGGACTGTAGATTCTACGCTGAAATCGAGTGATGGGATGCCGCCTTTGCCGTGGCCACGACAGCGCTTGATTCGGGTTCCCTTCTCGATGTCCCAGAAGAAGATGTTTCCGCCGATATCTGCACTGGCCAAAACTTTGCCGTTGGGGGCACATTTCAAGCTGCTGATGTAATCCGTATGACCGGTAAATATGCGGACGCAGCCCCCTGTTGTGACGGACCACATACGAATCGTCTTGTCAGTCTCGTCCGAGGCCGAAAAGACATAAGTTCCGTTTGGGTGCCAGGTGATGGCTGAAATGCTGGTATCGTGGCCAACCATGATGCGCTGCGCAGAAGCGTGGTCTTGGGCAAAAACACGCACGGTCTTGTCCCAGCCTGCGGTAGCAAAATAGTGACCATGGGGACCCCAGAGCACGCGGAAGACTGGTCCATCATGGGCCTTGTAGACGCAAAGACATGCCCATACGTCCAGAGACCACAGCCGAACCTGGCCATCGGCTGAGCAAGACAGTAGTAGCTTCGTGCTTGTATCGGGTTGTGGGCCGTCCACGTCTTGGAGTATGTTTCGATCAAGGTTTCCGGTAGAATCGGAGAACGAAACGCCATATACCGGAGCAGAATGTCCGATAAGTTTGCGGTTGTTTACCTTCAGGTCCTTCTCTCCGCTGTTCGCGGTTGGCAGTGGCTTGCCCGTGAGCGACCACACGCGAATATACGAGTCCATAGTGCCGACCGCAACCAGTTGATGATCATTCGAGAAATCCATACACGAGACACTGGAAAGAATAGTTAGCCAAGACCTGCTGTAGCACGTGCCGTATTTTCTCTTACCTCCCAAGCGTGTTGTGAAAAGTGAACATGCATGCCGACACAGCCACGCCAACACCGCCTGTTCGTCCCTCTATCTTGAACCTGTCTCGATTCTCGCGAACCTTCTGCATCTCCATGACGACGTCTCGCGCTCGGGAGGGAGGAAGCGGAACATCGGTCCGTCCTGGGACATCTGCGCTCTCTTCTCTCTTGATCCTCCTGTCAAACTCCTCCACGAGAGTGGGAACGCCCTGGGCAGGCGGATGGAGTTTATCCTCGTCCTCCAGCTCGGCTCTCACATCGTCTCTCAGGTCGGGTTCCATCGGCAAGGGCCCAAGCTTCAGTGGTGCAGAGGTGTCGAGAACATCCTTGTTGGAAATACCAGTGAAGACGCCTGGAATGCCCTCATGGACATCGATCTCATCAAGGTCGATATTTTGTGTACGTCGGTAGATGGCTTCGAAGCTGTAAGGTTCTATAGGTCCCCGTGCGCTGACCTCTACCCTACAGAAGGTCTGTAGAATGTATGTGACAGTTGCGCCGCCGTTGTCCGCTTCCCGCTCGAGAAAGTGAAACAGATTTCCAGCAAGGGACTGGTTTAACGGAATGCTGTACTTGTTCTCTCTATACGCTCGAGCCGTTTGGTTCTCACGAACATGCTGGGGCAGCGTGATAATGGCAAAGAGATTTAAGGATTCTTGATGAGTTGCCTCAAACTCTGGTCGGAGGGCGGCCATGAAATTCTTGGCTTCCTCATTGTGCCCCTGTGAGACCAGCTCCAGATAGGAATAGACGAAGACGGGCCAAAGGAGTTTTCTCAGCTCGAACTGGATGTTGTCAGATCAGTCACTTTGGTTAACAGTAGTACTCTGTAATCTTACCTTGTAGATGTCGAGATTCTTGTCCACCCAATCCCGGAGGAGGATAAAAGCCTTCATGTATTTCTTGGGGCCGTTATCTTCACTTCTCGCAGCGGGTCGCCCGTCAGGCCCAAGGTTTGAGGTTTCCTGTCGAAAAACAGCCTCTGTTTTGGTGAAGCCTTTTTTCTTGAGATAATCGGTGACCTTAACCGTCATTCAAGTTAGCTTCTATGGCGAACGTATACGTGCAAAGTAGGAAATTCTTGCGCTTGCGAGATAACGTTCGGTGCCCCGACTTGTGGATGTTGAGGGCGCCATTGTGGACGGGCTGTGAGGGTCTCTCCAAGGTTATGTCGTAAGCCCAGAAAGGTTCGACGATGATCGAGTTCGGTAATGAGGAATTGCCGAAATTTAGAGTTGCCGATTTGAGAGGAAGAATGCATGCAATAAAAATTGGGTTTGGTGTGCAGTTCGTTACCTTCCGACGCCACTGAATGTAGTTTGGTTGGCTGGGAAGGAGTTGAGGTTGAGATGAAACCTCGAGATTCAACATGTCACAGGGCCGCAGCACAATAGCACAAGAGCAACAGATGAAATCTGACCAGACAGTTAGAAAATAACATCAACTTACAATCTGGTTCAAATTTTGGGCAGACTGCGGTGGGCCGTTGGTCGTCGCCGTCGTCGTCGTGGTTGGAGCCGCCCCTGTGTTCGGTCCAGCACCACCCGCCGACTGAGGTTGCCCTCCATAAGATCCGCCCCCTGCAGGAGCTTGCCCTCCACCCTGGGGAGCAGTGTTTGACATTATAATCGAGACGTGAGGTTAGTGAGATGTTGTTGAGTTGGACCTGACCTCAGGTATGAGACCTGTGGTCGTCAAGTGACGAAGCACTCGTCCCCGGTGTTTGATCAGCACGGTTGGCAAGACTCGTATACAGATGTCAGGCTGGTTGAATGGATGGTGGGATGACTGTAGTGACCAAAGTGAACTAATTCTGTTTGATAATGTGATTGATGTTGATACCAAGGATGATTGAGGCTCAAGTGCTCTCAACGCGACTGGACAGGGGTTCGTGTTTAAAGTTGCTTGGAGGCGCAACAGGGGTCGTGGGAGACAAACGGGATCACGTGGGCGTAAAAACCGGGTACCAGTATTGTTTTTTTAACTCAAAGAACACTTGAAGGACCTCAGCTAATTGTCAAAAGGAACATGATTAGTACTTCAAAAAGCCGGTATAGTCCAAATATCGGTATCATGAGTAAACGCTGAAACTAATTCGTATATTATTTAGAAAGAGTAATCAGTACCTTGTAGTGTACAAAATACGGATGTGTATCCGTACGATCGTAACCTCCTGCAGGACGACCCACATTTACCCATCAGCCAGGCTAACGCCAAGCTTTCTTGGTGCTGTTGCATTCGCGGGGCACCACTTGAGGTCCAAACAGTCGTTATCCGCAGAGGTTCCTCTACACCACCAAATTCGAACGTCTACCGAACAAAACTCCCTGAGAAACCCATTCAGAGTGCGCGCGCAATTCTGATATAAATTGTGAAGTTGCTATCAGTCAGCCATGGAATACCACAACAGCTCGCAGCTTCCGGGCTTCAATGCCAATGGAGCTGGAGGCTCCGCAGTCGACATTCATGAACCTTTCACTGTCGCCGAGCACATGGAACAGCTCAGCAAGATCGAAATCGTACGAGCACTTTCATTCCACGTTTTCATGCCACCAAGCTAGAAACTAACGCTGTATTGTTTAACATAGGACATTGTTTCTCTACCCATTTACGCAAGCGAAGCCTTGAAGATCATAGTGCAGCCCCCAGATGCCTCCGGCGACAACACCATGGGGGACTCCATGTCAGCAGACAAATATACAGCCGTTCAGAGCCAGTTCATCGAGACGTTGGATAGGATAGACAAGCTCCTCAAGCGACAGATCTTTGCCCTCGAAGAAGCAGGCATCATCACACTACGCGGTTCGTCCGACCGAGCAGCCGCCACAGCCGATGGTAGCATGTCGAACGATTCTGCAAATCAGTCGTTCAACCAGTCATTCAACAGTGCCGGGACATCCTCACAGCAAGACGGAGCTATTGGCTCTCGTACGAAGGGGCCTGTCGCCAGTCTAGATCCGGATGGCATGGGGCGATACGGCAAACTTGACACCGGTGTGCTCAACATCGCCAGCAACACGGTTGAGCGGGATATGGAGAGTGAACTGTGGAAGAGGGCAAAGGAACATTTAACAAAGGTGGCGGCAAACCAGGGAGATAGGATGCAGGAGTGATTCGGTAACGATTCACTGGACCATTTGGTCAGTCCGATGCTTAATCACTCAAGATTTGGTCTGGGAGCCTTGCACAAGGGATATGTGCTTGTTTCTCCAACCACGATGCAATCAGTAAAATCGTACGTTCCTCTCCATTATTTTATTCAGGGGTGCAGCAGACTCACTATCACCACAGATTCAGCGGAGCTCGTGCAGGCTTTGAATCCTTTGTGTCTGCATCTGGACCTGTAACAATCAGCGCCAACCGCTTCCTCCAATGACCCAAAACCCAGACTCCATGATGAGTTCATTCACCGAATTCCCAAAAGCGGATAACATTCCCGGAGAAACAGTCCTGTTGTTCATAATCTAACATTCCTCGTCTGTCCGAGATGACTTGGAGAGCCCGTGGCTTGTCAGACGTGATCTGGGGACCTTATTTCCCGGAGTCAAACCCGGCAAATCCGGTCATACCCACCAGCACCCATAGTACCGGTAGATGACTCAAAGACCGAAGGTGGCAGGCTACCTTGCTCATGTCAGCATGCGAGCTTCCTCTTATAGCCTTCATCAATTTGTTGAGACTTACACAGCGTCAAACAGAACACAGCTGGAACGGTCGTTTGAGGTACCCGGCTGATCTGTCATGGTTGAGAATATATGTCAGTCTAGTGCATCTTCACGTCAATCATCATGCCTGATCGGGAATTTCTTACCGTGCCAAACAAAGAAGGAGCTGCAGCCCTCAGCTGCATTGCAGGTGTACTGGCACTTGAAAGCTCCGTAAGGGTCGCTTCCAATGGGAGCAGCAATATACTATGTAATTGGCATATATCTTAGCCTTGGCAGCAATGTATGGTCTTGATATGCATCAGATGCCTGACCTGGCGAGCGGAGCCTAAGAGCATTCGGACTTACGTGGGGTCCAGAGACGAAGTGAGCGTTATACCAGTCCTTGTTGATAGTATACGAGGTCAAGTTAACGGCTGGTAGAACCAAGGTGAAGCCGTCAATAGGAAACTCTGGATGCAGCTGGGTAGCTGGCACGCCGTCTGTACAGGTGCTCTCGCTGGCATCGCGCGCAGAGGTGCCCACGTCGGCTCGAGTAGGAGTTGCCGGGGCTGCGATGACTGCTGTGGCCAGAGCAGCCAGCGAGATCAATAGCTTCTTAATGGTAGTCATTCCAGATACCGACTATTCGAAGTTGACGAGAGAGGCAAATCGGTAGAGAGGTCGGAGTGTTACTGATGTAAGACAGCAAAGGGGTGCTCTTAGGCGATTGAGGCTGTTTTAATCTCTGGCTTGGGCAGGTGTCTTGTGATTTTGGAATGATCGAGATGATCTCACTCCGAAGACAGTTCAGTTGGGGAAGGAGCGAACCAAGCCAGCACGTGGTAACCTATCTCGGGTGAGGCTTTCGATGAGATGGCTCAAAATGAGATATAGGTCATGTCTGCTTGTCAGTTACCGGGAACTGGGACGAAGAGTCGGGATGAAGTCCCATGTGCAGAATCGTGCTGAAAGGCATATCAGGTATGGGAGTACAAGTCAAAGGTCTTCCTTCAGCTTCGCAAATTGTGAGCCAACATCCCTGTCCCTTTCTGGAAATTTGTATAAAGGCTGCCTCTCCATTCTGTGTAATCTTGTACATGTTGATCTGTCAAAAACTGCGCCTGCGAGATCTCACTCAATTTCACCATCGCACAAAACCAGTACAAGTACAGTCCACACGGGGAAAGGGGTCGGCTTCCCGGGACTCATACTGGACACTTTCATCCAAATAAGCCACAAACGCGAATTACCCAAGTAAAGTAGATTGCCAGCTCTGTTGAGCAATAACAGACAAACAAGCCTTTTACTTGGTTGCTACCATTTTCAAGTTTCCGCTCCAGTCCCTGCTTCACCCCCTGCCAAGATATATTATCTTCCCATAGTATCATCTCAAAAGATGAAGACTCCAATCTTTCCCATGAAAAGATGAGTCTCTGTAGCCAATTATCTGTGCGGTTCTCGCGGCTAATCGGCTCGAACGTTCATGACCAAACATAAGCCACGTCCATGCTCGGTACATGTCCTCTCGATTCATATCACCAAGACCTGGCACGGAAGGTGTCTAAGGCAGTCCATCAATTGCATTATGATCATCCTAACTTCCCTAGTTCAAGTGGAAGAAAGTGAGTATTCTCGCCACCTGTCCTACGTTGTGAGTCGTGACCCTTCATGGGCAAGACGAGGGAACATGACAACCCCGAGTAATGGACACAATACTCACGGCGAGTCTTCCCCGAAGTCATACAATCCGATCGTAGCGGCCTGCATATGCCACTGCCCCTGAAGCTAGAGCTATACACAACCAATCAGGTGATTCAAGGACTGAGAAGTAAACAACATACGCAAAGCTAGCTTGGGACCAAGTGCCTTCAGGTCACTACATGTAACCGACCGTTGAAGCAAAAAGCAAATTTCAGCTATAATGAGGCTGCTGTTTGAGACAGCTGAGATGGGATACTAGAAGGGCTCTTGCTTATGTTGGAAATGACACTGGTCCTCGCTCATCACGCCTCCTACTTTCCGACCTTCAAAAGCTTTGCTCAAGACACATCCTTTCAGCTCCAACACAGCGATTCTCTTACAGCGCCATCCTCCACAACAAAAACTCAAATACAAGATCCATCAGAACTATGTTTTTACAAGTTGACAAAGCTGGCTCAGTGGATCCCAAAATAACAGAAGCTCCACAATGGCTTTCAATCTTACAAACTCTCAACCCAACCTGAGTCAGGCACAACTCTTATACTCCATTTCCAAAGCAGCATTCATCAACAAGCAACAAGGGACCATGGCGCAGTTGGTTAGCGCGCAGGTCTCATAGCAATCAAGCTATGATCTGGTGAGATATCAGAGTCATCCTGAGGTCGTGAGTTCGATCCTCACTGGTCCCAAGCACCCTTACCCTTACTTTTGTCTCCCGTGGAAAGTGCTCGTTGTTAGAGGCGTGGTCTGTTTATTTTTGTTTTTCGGGTATTTTCTTTTTGGCCTGCCTACATATACATGCCCAAAGCACATAGTCTAGCTGGTATTTCGACAGCTCAGTTATATTGATATGGGTTATATGTTGCTTGCCATATCTCTCTACATGATACGCGAGTTAACTACATATTTCATACTGCAGCGTTATCTCATTTTTCAAAGAAAAAAGAGTCGTCAGACCGTCTTACGGCTTGGCTATCGACCCTTCACTGACAAGAATAGTCGCTCCGATGCTGCCTGATTGTTTTGCCCATATGCGTCCCTGCCTGATCAAGGATCGACCCGTCTGTCAAGCACAGACAGTTGGTTCATCCTGCAAGAACTGATCAGGTGAGGCGCCGTACATGCCAGAGTTCAGATAAAGTTTCACGCCATCACAGACTGGGGCCACTTGGTCAAGGAAGACGGTAACTTCCGTTAAAGAAGACTGATTGATATCGACAGGGAAGCTTCTCGACGAGAAAGAAAGGACCTCATCTAGCAGTAGACAGGACACCAAGGACACATCTTACATGCCTAGCCTTGGACATGCTGCAAAGTTTGGTAACGTGTACGTAATATACACCACCGTGGTAGGTAGTTTGACATATTGGTCAGGAGGACAGAACCAATTCTCCTCTTCGAGAAGCCGTTAGATGATGATCGAAGATGTAAAATACCACCCGGCATTGCGAATAGTCGATTGCCGATATCTTGACCTACCTAGATAGTCACGTAGGTAAGGAGAGGCCGATTCGTATACTTTATCGTTGTACCGAGTTCTTAACTACCTACGGCAGGTGCCTACCAAGCTGCCTGCCCAGATGCCGAGCTCCTGAACTTGATCTTGGGGAGCAGGATATCTCGTAATAGCAAAATGGACTGATGATGGGTCAACTCTCGATCCGTTCATTTTCGGGCTGCTGTCGATCCCTCACGGATAACGGTATTCTAGCTATTCAAAGCCGAATCCTCGCATCTCCCAGGAAGGAGGGCAGTCAAAGTGGGAGATAAGGCTGAGGAGAGCATAAATGTCGATTAATCCCATCCGTAGTTCGGGCATATGCTCTCGTGGAGGACTTTGACTGGTCAACTTGGCGTCAACTTGCCCATCCATGAAGATCTTCGCGTGAACTGTAGTGTATGTACACTAAAATGGTCACCGGGAAAGGATCGATGAGATTAGGGATCCAGAAGGTTCGAACTGCTCCATCGAGATGGGCAAAAGTGAAAGGTAATCGGGTACCAAGCAAGAAGAACGAGAATGAGGGGCAGTAGATTAGAACATATCAAGCAAAGATCATCGCGTATTTGTATCAAAACGAAATCAGCTCACTGGCAATAAACCTTGTCCACCCCTCCATCAAAATGCAAGTGATAATGCAATTAGGGACTGTGGTATGATCATCATCGAGATCGATGATGGGGAGTTTGGGCTCCATAAACTCATTGCGCACGCACTCACGTGGCACTAAACGGACCACTGGGAACCACTCAATCGCCGATCGTCCATTTCTGTCAACTCCTGTCACCTTTGACAAATTCTAGCGTTTACGGGATTGAAAATCCTTCGGGGGATATCAGATGACGAGAAGGAAAGAAGAAACGTCGTAGTATCGCCCCTTTTGCACACTACCGGACACAAATGGGAGAATCGGGAAAAGATGCCCACTTTCTAGTGCCAGGCATCGGCACCTACCGGTATCCGAACTCGTGGATTTGGTCGCCTTGTGCCTCTCGTAGGCGAACTGTTATTTTTGTTCCAGAATTGAATTGAAACTTTCCAAAAAAAGGGTTGCCAGATCCAAGTCAAACGTTACCCGTCAAGAGCTATAATCGCCCCTGACCCTCTAGCTCCGCTAGAGGGTCAGAACGGTTGATTCGATAAAAAACGGTTGATTCGATAATTTCTTACTCACCACATATAACCCTAACCCTGGACCAAATGTAGTACGTGCACCACTCAAATCACCACGCATAACCCTAACCCTGCAGTGACTGTGGCCCGTACACAATGTCAGGGTTAGGGTTATCTATGGGAAAAATACATTATCGAATCAACCGTTTTTTATCGAATCAACCGTCCTGACCCCAATGCTCCGCATTGGGGTCAGGTGCGATTATAGCTCTTGACGGGTATTCGAGGCTGATAGCTGCCTCGAGAAAAGGGGTTTAGAAAAAAAAACCCAGAAGATTTTACCCCTCACTTATACAACCTGATATGTCTCGGCCGGATGCTGCTTCTGTTGCAAGACCAGTCTCAAAGGACCCTTTTTACATATTCCTTTTCTGCGAAATAATCGTTTAAAGGCCGAGACACACAGCTACCCAAAGTCACACCGTTGGGATATTTTCTAACCCTCGACAGTCGACACAGCAAAGACTAAACTACTACAACATGAGAACGGTGAACCTTTCGACGGGTGAGTTCATGCCGTGGCACCCCCTTTTGATAGTCCACTACGACATGAGAACATGCGTGGAATCGAGAACGGATCGAGGGATCGGAAAGTTGCGAATTGCCATGTTCTCCTGTGAAAATTCGATGGTGGAAGGAGGAGCAAGCTGACCGATCCTACCTGGCCCCTGCCCACTGATTGGACAGTGGGAAGCTGCTGTGTGAGTGGGCTTGTTTCTGCCCGCCAGCCCACCGAGCCTGCTGGATTCTAGAACAGCAGATCAAGCAGCCGAGACATGGCCCCACGAATACATTAAAAACGCCTCCTGAGACTGCTATCTCTGTCTGTCTTTTTGGCATTAGGCCCATGATTCTGTGCGCTATGATATATCAAAATGTTAGATCCTTCCAAGCACAACTAATGCCGTTTGTGATGAGACCCAGAGTCGGGGGACGGGACAGAAACGGCTTAAGAAAGAAGTCCTGGGTACATCCTTACAGAATCTAATTAGTCCCGAACCACACCTTTACCTCCGGCATCCTGTTCAAAGTTCTGAGAAACGTGTTGAGGTATTACCAATCACAGACACAACGTGTCGTTGATTGATGGCTACGCCTCCCAAAGCAACCGAATCCATGACAGCACTCCGATGCCTTTCCCAGCGGGATCTTTCTTCCCCGGCGGTTTGTCTTGGAAAAGACTGAGTGAAATATAGCAATGCCGGCGCATCCACGGCGCACGCTACCGAAGACAAGCACTGATCGAGCGCTGTGCCCTGAGATCGAAACTTTTCGCTGTCACGACCAATCGCGCATCCCACCCGTCCTTTGCAACCTGCACGTCCTGGGTTGCTAATATGCACGGCCCAAGGTAAACTGTAACTTATGTGGAAGGTCCGGAGGGTAAATCGTTCGATGAAGAAGAAGAAATGGGCCGAGTTGTTGCTGGAGGCGTCCCGAGGCCGTTCGCAGGTCGTTCACCGGCCTGTTGATATGGCTGAATCTCACTCTCTGCTGGCGGCGATCAAATGGTGTTTTATCAATTCTCAATTCGTATCCGTATCACCGAGCAATCAAGCCTCCATGTCAAATTTAAGTTGTTGGGGGGACAGCGGGGAGAGGCTAGGGAATAATCAGCCCAGGCCGAACCTGAAACACCCGTGATTTACACACGGAGATTGATGTTAGTTCAGATGCTCCATGACAGCTGGGGCAGACCCTCCAAACGCTGGGCTTGGCGAACTATCGGTTTGAAAGATATTTCGGTCCGGTAATAAGGAACAAAGAAATACTCACAGTGAGGATTTTGCATCATTTGTTAACTGCCCGGAGAAGAGTATGGAAAAGCGTCTTCTGTGTGCTGCAAAGACAGACGGACTCCCAGGCCGGGCCGTACCCCTTTGAGTCCTGAAAGAGGCCCGCCCCCAGAAGGCTTTTTAAAGGGTGACGATCCGGCCGTTGAAATCTGGAAACAAATGCATTTTGGGTGCGGGCAGGTGGGTCTGAACTGTTTGCAACACTCTCTGCCGCCGCGAACTGAGGATCGGGATTTCGCAGAGAGATCAGTCAATGCACTTAACCGATATTCATTTCACAATATTTAATTCCACACAACCAACATTAAATACGTACCGGATCTACCTCCTGCTAGAGCAATTTTTCACTTACAGAATACCGTCCTTGACCGAGGTCAGGAGAAGGGTCCTTTCTGGGAACAGGAACGCAGTTTGAAAGCAAATCACTCTGGTGAATTCGAGTGCAGAAGTGGTGCACCGCCCTCTACACACACATAGATTCCATGGTCACGATGGTCTTGTCATGTACGCAACCAACAATGTGATAATACATGTCCAGCTGGCTACACTCAGCAGGAGTGAGAGGTAACTCGCCGAGACATGAGTTGCGGCTGGTCAGTCATGTCTCCTTTGACCAGTGCCCAAGTTCGGCGGATTCCGGAGTTTCCGTTTCACAAACTTATGCATAGATGGGTAAGCAACGTATCGAATTTGGAAGGTGTACTTATTGTATACGGGATAATACGGATAATTTGTCCTCAAGATGGATTTTATCGACTCTGGCTTGAAGTCAGGTTCATCATGCTGTATAGAATCATAAAGCAATCTGGCCAGTCCTACGTACTCTCCTGTTGACGCCTGGGGCAGAGGGCTGGTGAATGTGAACTCGACACCGAGTTCAGATTTCACGTGAGCATGTTTAAAGTGTTTTCGGCCTATTTTAATCGACTGCAGGCGGCGGGGTCGTACAGTCACTTGGGAGACACGCAACATGTTGCTGTGAGGGATCAGCTTGCACCGTTTGTGAAATGCACGCATGCATGGATATCATGTAAAGATAGCCTCAGTAAGCGAATATTCATTTCCGAGGTGTTGACGGGCAAGAGAAACGCTAGGAACCGCCCCTCCCCTGCCGCTGCCTGCGTCTTTGCTGCTCCTTGCAAGTACCCAGGTACCTGCAACCTCGGACTTTTGTCGTCACTCAGCGTTTTTCCCTGGGCCCCCTGCCTTACATCACATCCTGGTCCACTTGACACACCCTGGACTGTGTCACTGTGGTGGGTTGGTGAGTCTAGAGTCCAGACTTGCACGCATACAAAGTCCTGGCCCGGCCCAGAAATTACTCCCCCTTTCGATTCAGTGAAATAGAACCTTCTGCTCCTCCTCGAAACACATCTTCACCAGGCTCAATGCTTCTTGGCACGATCTATCAGCCCATCAAGGCCAACTACTTATTCATAGCACGATAACCACCCACCTACACTTCCTCTCTCAACCACGTCAACGACACTTCCACTCACCTAGCCAGACACTTGGGACAGCACTTGCCTTGTCCTCCTCGTTCTAGAATGTCCTCGTCACGACCCAAACCGCGCTACTTGGCCTCATCATCTACTTCTTCATACTCGGCCTCTGATTCAGACCTCTCGTCCTCAGCTTCGTCATCCTCAGTAAGACACAGCATGGATTCGACACAGCGACCGGCCGTGCAAGTCGCCGTGCTCCGCTGCCTGCGCTGCGCACGTGCCGAAGAGATCACCTCAACAGACCACCCAAGCTCTTCCGGTATGGTCCAAATAGGGACCAATATCTATTACTGCAACAGATGCGCCAAGATGGTCGGATATACGTGATCTCGCTTCCCGTCGGTGTCTTTCGAACGTTTGATTTGTCCAGATAATGGCTCAGATATACTCAACCACGCCGACTGAAAAGGGTCGGACAATGGCACTGGTTTCTCTTTCACTCTACGACCATCTTTCAGTACAAGATGGACCACGGCGGGCGGACCTCATCTTGGACCTCATCTCCCAAACTGCCGTGCTTCACGCTCAAGGGGCACAAGGCCATCCCGGACCGAGGAGAAAGCTGTCTGATTACGATCATATGGGATTAATCCCACACGCACCGAACTTCGACAGCGAGAGGTCGGCCTCTCGCCCTCTCCGATAGCGATAGTCGATCACCGGCAAAGAGTCACAAACACTCGCTCCTGATATATGATGCTTGGGCGGCGACTCAGGGGCAGTTCATCAAACGCTGTCCCACTAAGAACGGATCGGGCGATCGCACAACTAAGGTGGACAGTTGTGCAACATGCCATTGGCTTTCACCGGCAAGCCAGGAATTCCAGCACAAGGATCGATGCTTCTAGGCATCAAAAATTCGCTGCTGCAGGCCGCTCAGAAAGGGGATGATGGGGCCACCGGTGTTCGCGGGTTCAGAGCCACTCGAAAGTTTTGAGCTTCCCGTGCAGCGCCTCACTGAGGGCTGGACTGGTCCAGACTCTTGGACTGACAGTTCTCGGCCGTTCATCCGACACGACTCTATTGGGACTACCCCACTTTGCACTCACAAACCCCCTTGATGTGTCGTGCCAAGACTCTGACGTCGATTTCTTTCATGATGGTGGGGTCTCTTGGAATTTCAGGGGTCAAGCTCAATTTTGCTAGCGAACACCGCCAACAACCTTGTTGCTCTGAGGTTGGGGGTCAATTATTTTTCTCTCCACCGACTTGTTCTAGGCTACGGGGTCTTGGGTAGAACCAGACTGGATCAGGATATCACAATACGGGAATTCTTCTGTTTTCTATTGGCATTCGGGAATCTTCAAGCGAGGCGTTCGGTGTTCATATTCATGTGAACAATTTTTCTTGGGCTAATTGGAGATACCGCATCATCATGTTTACTTGGAGCATCGTGTGCCTGGTGCACCTTGGTATACGGTATAGATACTCGGGGCGGAGGGCGGTATCGGAGTGCAATTACAAGTCTTATAATAATGAAACTGCATCCTTTCTGATTCAACACCATATTAATTCCAAACCTTGTGCAATGTGACTTTTACCTTGGCTCTGCTGTTTCGGGGCACGTTTGGGTTCAGTCTACACCTCAGGTTACACATGTAGCTGGTTGCTGCTGAGCTGACGAGAGCAAATGCCGAGGTGTCCGGCCGGCCCTGAGATCTCAACGACAATCTCGACGGCCAGGGGCTGGGATTCAGGGATTGTGTGTCCTTGACGCTCCACTGGAGTGAAGCTTGTTCAACTTTGTTCACCGCAAGGATTTTCGGAGATTTCTTTTGTGGACACCTAGGGCTTCTATAATTAAAAGGCTCAAATAAACACTTCCAGGAAACACCGAGAGACTATACCCGTTATGTTGCATTATCTGCATATTGAGTCGACAGTTGCATCTCGTGTATGTACAGTACATTGGTCTTTCTTTTTCTTTGCTGATTTGCGTCAGGTTTGTCTTGAACTCTTTGAGGCTTCTTGATCATTGATTGCTCGATACCAGACCGCCTAGATAGCTTGAAGTCAGACTCACTTCAGCTAGATAAGGCAAGACCGAGTTTTTGAGTAATGATCACCAAAACACTGATAAACATTAATTTGCTTGTTTCGGCGGTTATCTCTGAAGTCATGAATATGGAGGGTCTCATTGCTTCACATTACCCGTCATCGACATGTTCACTTTTGAAGAACCAGCAAATAAACAGCACCTCGCCAAGAGCGGCTCTTTGTCCGAGTTGTGTTCCTGATATCCGCATATAAACAATCCAACATTACTCCGTATGTGGTGCTTCTATCTGATCCAATATGTAATAAACCTCTTCCGTGTTGTGGTGACAACCCGGATATTGATCAACAAGGTACGTAGGATCAAGGGAAGGCATGTTCGGTGGTTCCTTCCCATCCATCCCGTCCTCTCAACAACCACTTTCCGTTGGACCACGTTTGAAGAAGTGAGCCCTCACGACAGAATCCTGCCCTCCTACCTTGCTGCTTGCTTCAGGACCCCAGACCCTCAAAAGCTGCAACAGCTGCTTGCCTACCTAACCAATCAAGACAATTATCCGTTCAATAAAGAAGCATTGCATAACAGCGGCATTGAAGCGATTGGAGGTTGTCGTGAAGACCTCAATGGCAGATATCCACCACACGACCCCTCATTCGTTGGTCGTGAGAGCCTTCCCCCCACCCCCCAGGTTTTCAACGGCTCGGCTGGGAACTACTGCACAGATTATTTCTGACGATGACCTCATTGTACATTTCCCTGCTTCATCCTTCTTCGTCCCCTGGTCATCTTATGCTGCAAGAGTCCCACATATCAAGCAGCAAATTTGTTGAGCTCGTCGAATTGGAAGAAGGCGGGTAGAGCTTGACTTGCCTAGCTTCACAGTTTCTGCTGCTGTGCTCTCCACCACGGAGTACGTAGGTCCAGAACTCGGAGCCGCTGAGGCCCAACAACACCCATTCCGCTCACCCCCAGCCAACCATCGTCGACCTCGTCGTGGTTACGTTCCTGTCCGACGACGGGAGAGAGAGAGAAAAGGGGAAACTCCCGAAATATGATGCAACTTACTCGTAACACCGCTGCTCTGTGCTTGTGCATAGGTAGCTACCGCAGATTTATTCTTGCATCCGCGACTCCCGAGGGGTACTACCGTGCTACACTACACCACAGACTGCTCCGGAGGAGAGCTTCGAAGCCTTCGATATCGGCTCTCTTCATTCCCGACAAGGCAAAGCCAAGGCAAAAGCCAAGGCGAACACTCTCACTGACGACGGCGATGATGGAATTGTGATACGCTGTGAACCTGCTCCGAAGCCTCCGATGGGTCTGGAACTACGGGATGTGCTTCTGTTGTACGTGCTCCTGTTGTTAGTGGTGGTGAACAGACCTGAAGGTTGACGAGTGAGTGACGTGCGTGTATGGTCATCGTCATTCAGCTTTGCTTTTTCGTTGTGGTACTTCAGACCTCACGTGCGTGGTAGATAAGCTTACCTCGTTATCGAATCAGTTCTTGTGATGAGACTCGCGATACTCCGTATGGGGGTTTGGTGTTGTTGATCTCCTTGGTTTGCATTGACGTAGCTCATAGATTGGTGTCTGGAACTAATTATCCCAACCTGTCAAAGCTCGTGCTCATTATTTTGTAGTAAAGTATGATATTGGTTATACCAGTAGTCAAGTCAAGCCTCGGATGTCTCACTAGCTTAGGAGACCATATCGGGGAAAAGCGACACAAACGTCGATTGGTCTGTCTCGGGGTTCAAGTTCGTTGTCGTTCTTGTGATTTGAAGTTCTCTCGAGTCTCAACCCTACACCAAAACAAGACGCAGGGTCTTTTAGCCCAAACCACACCAAGAAGCCTGCCTACCTAAAATCTGTAGAGTTACATCATTCTCGCGGTATACCAAACCGTGCTTGCGTCTGGGTGGACATGGCAAAGCCGGAACTGGGCGGTCTGGCTGGCTAGGAAAATTCGCTCATAGCTTCATCATCGACAGCAGGGTCGAAAGAGGGGTCCTCCCACTAACCCGCCCTACGTCGGTGAGGTCCAAAGACCCTACCTACGTAGTGATGATGCACACAGGGAAGATGTAAGGGAGCGAAAAGAGGTCCCTGATCAAATGAGTCCCCTAAACCCCTAAGCTGGTCCCCTTCTTGATCGTCTGGTCAGGTGCTGTCATAGGGGTCCTCAACTTCATGTATGATGTCGGAGCTATCCACAGATCACCACTACGTAAGTGCCGTGGAAAGAATGACGATGGTTGAACTCACTGTGGTTGAGCACGTAGCCATGACCAAGAGGTCAAAGATAGGAAGTGTTACAGACAATTCGAAGCCGTCATCCGGAGGAACACTGTGACATGTTGACCAGTTCTCAGCCTCAACGTCCAGCTTCAGCGCTTAAAATGCACTAACAATTTTCTCTTGGCTCAGTTCACTCACTGTTGAAAGTCTTGGCCAGACTGACGACAAGGTCTCTTGCTCACATGACAACTTCTGTCGAGCACGAACAACCCCAAGTCCGTAAGATCGCCAGGGCCAAACCAACAGCAGAGTGATGAACAACTTGACTCCTTTCCCAAGCACACCATATGGTCGGTTAGTGAACATGGTTGGCTGTGTAACCAGCCTCTCAGCTGGCCCAGTCAACCTTTCCTTCGGCCCATTGCGGGGCAATGTGTCAGAAAATACTCCCTCCAAATCGGTCTTTACATGCGAGATCGAATTGCCAAAAAGTTCCTTCATACACGTACAATGACCCATGAAAAAGGGTTGTGAATAACCTCACCCGGATCCGAAACCCCCAAACAACAAAAACACAAAGGACAAATTTCCCGGCCAAGAGACTGACCCAGGTCTCAGCCAGCTACCACAGCGAGGAGATACACAAACCGCCAAGTGCCAAGTCCATCTGGTATTATGTAATACTACGGAGCAATTTGTCCGGAAGCTTGGAATTTTCGTAATTCTTTAACAAAGAAGCAAGCCAGGCGGCTTGGCGGAGATGGTTGCCCGTTTTCAGAGGGACAAAACGCTGCTGTTCAAGCTGTTGTGAAGTTTCGCCAAGCCGAGTTCAGCGTTCACAGCGTTTAGCTTTGCGTGTTTTCTTTGTTTCTGTGGCCATGTGGGTAAGGATACCCGCAGAGTTTAGAGTGAGATCGGGACTTCCTATCGGGGTTTGGCCCCGGTTGGCGGCTTGTGTACCGTCAATTCGCCCCGGCCGTCAGACAAAACCTCAGTCAGTTGCTCAACTTTTGTGCGAGTGACAGGTACGCGGGACCGTTCTCTTTGTTTCGTCCTGAGCCTAGATTTGCTCCCCGTTATTCCTCGGTTCATAGGAAACGGGGAAGCAAAGCTCCTGGATGATAGCTTGATGTAGCAAAGGAAAGCAAAGAGAACCAAAATAGCCGAAAGCAAGATGCCAAAAAGGATCTTCTGGTTCCAAGGTCTGCCTGCAGCATGCAGCAAACAGCAGCGAGATAGCAGATCCTCTAGAAACAGCAAAAGGGAAGGCATGTTGGCTTGCTTACCCACTGCGGATGGCTAGTCCAGGCACGCCATTCCGCCAGGACGTATCTGTGCATGATGAGTCTGTATCATCCAGAAGAGTATCGCGTCAAGGACCCATCCGCCCGTCTTCTGCACAGCCAAGAATGAAACTAGTAAACGGTTGGCAGCCCGCCCGCCCTGCCTCGTGTGCTCGGCTTTCGTCAGGGCCAGGACAAAAAGGTGGGGAATAGTGTCCCGCCGCGGGATAGGAATAACCTCAGTTCTGGTTACTTGCATGACCTTGTTACCGTAACTTTCCGTCTTCCTCCTCATTACATGCATACCGGTCCTTGAATTACACAGCGTTCACCTTACATGCTCCCCCATGCTCACCTATAGACAAAACTCCCAGAATTGTACCCCCATCACACAGAGACAACACCGTGGTAGACCGAACCCCTGATCCTGTCCGAAATGCAAGAAGGGTCTGACCATTTCCATTCCCATCACCCATGCTAATCGAGCAGACTACTGCCGCTACCCATAACTCCAAGACAAAAAGTACTGAACATCACAAGATATGTTCCAGCACAGGTCTCAAACCCTTAGATGTAACAGCCCAATAAGCGTGCTAGGAAACGAGCAGTTAATAAACAAATATACGAACAAAAAACGCCACATAATCTTTTCAAAACCAGCAACTGGGAGGACAGAAGCGTGGGTTTCACTCTTCCATTTTCACATCGTCGCCGCCTGCTCCATTAGAGGTCGGTGGCGCTTGCTTGTCCATGTTCTTGAGCAGATAACTGCGCTTGAAGTACTCGTTGGGGTGTACAATTGTCTCGAGCTGGGCGGCTGACATGATACCGTCGTCCTTGGCCCGTTTCAGCTCCGCCTTGTGAACGTGCTCGAAGACACTAAATTCGAAGTCGTCCAATGTTAGCTTGATCTGAGTTACACGACATACACGATCACATTTTAAGGGTCCTGCCACAAGATGTTCCGGATCTAGCACGGCTTTTGGCGTCTTCCTCACCCTTCTTTTCCGGATGAACCCGCAGGCGGGGAGTCGGAAGGCAAGAATAATGTGCTTAACCGCCCAACTGGGGTCATGTTGTACAATGAATCTAGACCCTTCCTCTCCCCGGTCGAAAAGGAGGGGAGGCAAGAGAGGGCATAGGGGGCAAAGAGGAGTTCGCACGTACCGATTGCATGCCATGTGGAATTTTTGGTTATCCTTGTCTTCCTTCACACCCTGGAGCACAGCCCTGTCGGTGATACCGGTGGACTGCAGTAGGGCCGTCAGATTCTCCATGTTAAAATGTCGGTAAGGGCAGCCGTGTGCTTCGCCGGGACCGGGCGGATGCTCGGTGAGGATCTTCTGGCAGCTGAAGGGACTGTATCCGCCTCCCCGCCTGTTGGAGTCACCTCCCACATCGCCGTAGACGTGTCGTACGTTGTAACGATACTCTTTGTTGAACGAGTCGTCCGTGATCTTGCTAAAGCTCGTCCTCCAGAAGATAAGACTCTCCTCGAGGTTGAGGCCAATACCTTTGAGGAAGAGACTATATTGGAGACGCCCAAAGTGTTTGAGATGCGCATCACGACGCAAGCTCCGGTGCAAGTTCGCCATGCACATCGGGAAATGCTCGGAGAGCTTGTCGATATTCCGTGCTGTGATCTCAGCCCCATCAACGGCGCTGCTGGTACCACTGAAGCTTGCGTCTGGTGTGATGAAGTTTTTTGAGAGGTGGTTGAGGATAGGTGTGAGGCGGTCATCCTCGTCAAGACGGGGCAGGGCACGAGCGGTAAGCTGTGGAGTTGCAATGTCAGTCAACATGTCGCAGTCCAAAGAGCCCATGAGCTGGGAAGCTTACCTCAAGCGCCTTCTCTAACCTCGAAGTAAACTCTGCGATAACCATACTCTGCTGCTCTTTGGCGGGGACATATGCCATTCCGCCCCTCAGAAACACCCTTCGCCCTTCCACAAGGTCCGGTACGCGCTCCCAGTCGACCTTGCACCAGCTCTCGTCTTCCTGGTCTTGCGCACTCTTCTTTCCATAGTTTGCCGTGCTTGTCGCCGCGAGCTCCTCGGCGAATTGCTCCTTTTCTTCGTCCGAAACCGGCTCCCAGTCAATATTCAGGGTCTGGATAAACGACGTACGCTCTCGCGTGTCGTCGGCTCCCAGTCTTATTCTGAAGAGCATCGTCTCCACTCTGGTAAATCGGCGCCGCAAATCTTCCGTCGAGGAGAAGGCCAAGCGCAGGATGAAGTGGCTGTAATGGTCTTTTTGGCGCTGGGCGAAAATCTGTGTAGAGGCAGAGCTGTTGGTATCGAGAGGGAGGTATTTTTCAAGCAGCGGCTTCATGTGCGTCGCTGTCTCGGCGGGTGATTTGTTGCGAAACGCGCATGCCTCGATCTCGGCAAGGACTGACAGTCCGTATTGTTAGCAAGCCGGTGGATCGATACTTGGCTGTTCCTTGCATACCTCGAAGTCTGTCGATAGCCCATTGCTCGAACTGCTCAAGTGTGATATCTGCGGTAGGAGGGGTCGAGTAGAAGTTGAGTCGGTGAGGATATTTCGCGTCTTTGTATGTGGCCTCTGCGAACTGCTTCTTACGGTGGTCGGCAAAGTTTCGCCTCTTGACGTCGTTGCGGTTGAATTCTTGTCGGAGCATGATGGGCAGTGGTACGGCTCTTGGGCGTTGAAAGAGACAATTTCAGTGTTGGGATCTTGAATTGGAGCCGGTGATGTCGAGGAGGGAAGGACGCGGGTCTAGTTCAGGAGACGCGTTTGGACGCGTAAAGTCGCAAGAAAACCAATTAAAGCGCGGGGCCAATCAGATTGTCTATTCCAACCCTAACCCTGGATGATCGGACTTGCTGGTGTGGGGCTCCGCGTCCCGCCCCGGACTTGAACCCGGCCTCGGCAGTGTGCAGATTCCCGTCCGTTCGAGGCATATTAAGACCTTCAACTCTAGACACGAAATACAGCGAGCACCCATATCGTAGGATTAAAGGTGCAATATTGTTAACCTCTTAGGGAAAATAGAATTGCGAAGGCTATAGAGTTGTAGTGTATATTTACGAATATAAGAGTAGTGCTTGTATATCAGAAGACTGCTGCCTGTATACGAGAGAACTAGTGCCTGTATATTAGGCGCCTTTATCTACTCAATAAGTTATTTCCTTCCCGCGGCGCCCGTCCGTCTCCTCAACCGGGTTCTCCTTGACCGCCTCGATTCGCCATAACCAGAGCTCTGCCGACCATCCACTAACTCGTCACTGCTCCAGTCATCCATGTCATCGACTGTACTGTTTTCCCTCTTGTTGTTAGAGCTATGAGTGTGTCTATGTCTCAAAATCCGTCGCCGTCTGGTCCCAGCATTGGCGCTTGCCCACATAGGCCGGGCGCCGGTGCTTTGCCCGTCGGCCTCGAGCATCAAGTCCAGTAGCCCAGTATGTACTTCCGACACTTGACAGCTCTCGAAGGCAGTTTCGAGTGAAGTTTGCCCCCGTGTACTGTTTTGATGATTGGTTACTCGATTCTGGTAGAATGGAGGTTTCCAGTGAGCTGCCATTTTCATTTGCACCAGATTGGAAACACTCGCCAACGAGCGGACTATGGTGCGCTGATAGCGAGGGTACCGGTTCTTGACAAATCGCATGATGGCGAGGAGGCCGAGACATGGATATATAAATTTGATGATCGTCAATACACTCGATTCCACTCTCCCAACCTGGATTGACCGCAGCAGGTCTGAAGTCATATTTCCAGCCTCAGCGGCCCACCGACGTATATTTGGGTTGCTGAATCCTGGCGGCGGAGAGAGCGTCATATTGCGAACCAAGACACAATCAGAAGCATTGAATCCATGCTGGAAGCTCGAGCGTCAGCCGTTGATCAAGCAATCAGACGAGCAAAAATGTGTGCAGGTTCTATGAAAGTGCCTCGAAGACGTACCGAGTCGCAAAACTCCATAAAGTCCTTCACTGAAGTCCATTGGGCTAGTGATGTTGCCAGCTTGGTGTCTGAGGCCGATGCGATCGTGGGCCATAGCGCAACACAAGATAGCAAGAAAGCCAATACTCCTAACGACTTGATTGCTATTTCCAACTTTCGTGACCGGTTGAGATTTTGTCGCTGATTTTCCCTCTTCGTCCGGTCAGATTGTAGGGGATAGGAATTTCGTGCCATTCGGACCACGTTTGGACGCATGTCCGGCCTCTCAAGTTCCATGATGGGCGTTGAATACCAGCCTGAAGTAGTGATGCTTAATTTCTGCTTGGAGAACAGAGCGAGCAACAAACCCCCAGAAAAACTGGTAATGTGTACATATTTCATCGGAGAGAGAAGATCTGAACCGGGGAACCACTATCATGAGATTCCTGCGGCTCCAAACATTTTGGAAAGGATGTCCGGTACCCCCACGCTCCGTTCGGGCGCAGCGCAGTGACGGCGGTGTGCAAGAGAAACCTGGACTTCACCGAGAGCCTCTGGAGGCATACCATCCATTTCAGGTGGGAGTTGGTCAGGGTGATGAGGCAGCGTGCAGATTATCCCTGCTCAGGTTGTTGCCCAGTTCGTGAGAGGCCTAAAAAGGAAGTGCGACAAGGCTGAAAACAGCGAAAACCCCATACAAGGCAATTGTAATTTAGTTTCCGGTCGCCACTAACCAACCTGTAGAGTGGGTAACTGTATTTGCCGTGACATCGAATGATGAGATGCTTGGTGAAAGATGGCTGTAAAGCAACCGAGTCCATGCTTGATTTCGACGACTTGTTCACGGCAGTGCCTGTTGAGCAGCCTCGGGCTTTTTTGGATTATCAAGTTCCTGGGTCGCCATGTAGCCTTGTAATCTCCATAACTGCATCTGCAAGTCTTCAGTTCGTTTTCCAGCCAGCACAAAAATGGCGCCGTCACGGAAGAGGGCTTTTCGGTCTCGCAGCCGGGCGACGTTTTCTTGCCCCAGAAGAACCTGAAGGTCGTGAATTGGAACTTTTGTTTCCATCTTATCGTCTTTCAAATCCATTATTGACAACCGGCCTGGTGGTGGTGGCAAGGGACGGCTTGCCGATTCATGAATATCCTGCTCTGCTTGATCGAGCTTGGGGCCCAAATACAGGACACAGCCGATGGACGTACGCTGCTTGATATCCTCCCAACTATCAGATTTGCTGATGTACTTTCGGCCTGCAGTCTCGAACATGCCAGCAAATCTGACAAGGCACTGGGTGATGTGCCCTCTTAGTAACGTGAGAATATAACTGTCCATGTCCTCTCGCCACAAAGGGTTCTTTCCCCCAGTAGCTTGTCGCCTTGTTTGCCTGAGCTTCCCGAAAGTCTTGTCGGCTCCGTGATATTTCGAGCCGGCCACAGAAAACTCACGAAACAGCTCCTGGCGACAGAGGGCGAGGGACCCAGGTCCGGGCATTTCTTCTTGGACTCTCAACCCGTCGCTAGTCAAGGAGACCTCTGTCGGCACGAACCAGTTCTTGTCTTGTTCCGGATCCTTGACGGTCTTGAACTTGACCAGAAAGAAGTTGGGGAGTACGGTTCTAGTGGTGGCACAAGCCCGGGGAGGCGTGGCTAAGGCTCTGGCTACCCTATGAGTTAGAATCTTGGTTGGAGACGTAAACGACCTGAAGGACGAAAAATTACCATATATATTCCGAGACAGGTCTAGTTCTGGCTCTTTTCTCGATGACCTAGATGCTCGTTCTTTTGGCCTTGTTGTGTACTGCCCCCTGATCTCATGGAACGAGGGATCCATTATGGGTGAGAGTGGTAAAGTGCCAGACGCAGTTGTCACTGTTTTGCTGGAATAGTCGATTTGGAATGGGTCTGATCCAGCTTTGGATGAGTCGGCTTCCTCAAAGTCCATGTCTCCATCTTGTTGACTTCGCAATGGACACTTGGTCTGGTTGACCCCAGTTGATGAAGCCCTGGTTGAGTGAATCCGAAAGTTCTGGCGGTTTTGTTGATAGAAGCGTGGTACAGCATCGCGTAATGAAATTCTTACAGAGGGCTTCATTTTGGCTACTCTGGCTTCCCCGCAGTGATTTTCCCCCAGAACTCCAGTTCTTATAGATCATGGTCGGGTTGTTGATGTGATATAGGCATCTCTGGCAGGTGGATGTTGGTAAACTTTATTGTGGGTCTGGCAGGTACATGTTAACCTCAAGCAGCTAAACACGCCAAGCCAATTGTTCGCCTTGCGACGGCCAATCCATGCACAACCTGGAAGCTCCCCATCAGCTCAAAGCTGTCTGCTCCACGTCGCGGTCATTTCAATGGTCTCTTGTAAGCCCCGCCGACGAAGCAATCGCCATTCCGAAAACAGTCAATTGCTTGGGTGAAACATGAACACACCACGCGCAACATTGCGCTTTCTCAGAAGTGCTGGTGCATCGCAATGTCGTCGCTTCTCTCGGTTTAACCAGCCGCCATCGGCTTTCACGCCGCCAGTGGGAGGGATTCCCATGCCCTACATCACTGAAGTTACTGTATGCCCCCCAACGCTCTCACAAGACTCACACTGTACCTAATACTGACAGATATAGGCCGGAGGATGGAGGACGTGTACGTTTGACTAGCGATAGTCGTCAACTGCAGACCGAGCGCTAACATTTCTCAAAAGCCGACATTTTCTCCAAACTATTACAGGTCCGTATGCCGCCGCAGCTTCGCAATGTTGTCTAGGCTGACCCAGACAGGAACGAATAATATGTCTTAACGGCGCGATTGACGATACGGTGTCGGCAGCGATAGTCGCGCAGATGCTCTGGCTCGAGTCGGACAACCCGGACAAGCCCATCACGATGTATATCAACTCCCCAGGCGGCGAGGTCAGCTCGGGCTTGGCCATCTACGATACTATGACGTATATCAAATCCCCCGTATCGACCGTGTGTGTTGGTGCTGCGGCTTCCATGGCTGCGATTCTCTTGCTCGGTGGCGAGGCTGGGAAAAGATACGCCCTCCCACACAGCTCCATCATGGTCCACCAGCCTCTTGGAGGAACGAGAGGTCAAGCATCCGATATCTTGATTTACGCCAATCAGATACAGAGACTGCGGGAGCAGGTGAACAAAATAGTGCAGGGGCACGTCAACAAGTCTTTCGGCTATGAAAAGTTCGATCTACAGGCTGTTAATGACATGATGGAGAGGGACAAATACCTGACGGCCGAAGAGGCGGTTGAACTGGGAATCGTCGACCAAATACTACATCGAAGAGACAAGGGCGAGACGAAGCCAGAGTCGACGACAGATGAGGCGCCGAAACCATGAAACTGACCTTGTCAGTCCAAGGGCGCACTGCAAGGAATCACAGGGACGTTCACTTGCAGCATAACAATATACAATGTACCAATTGGAGCCCGATCAGGATATATGTCAAAGCTGTGGACTTCCGGTGACCATCTTCCGCAGCTCCCGTCTCCGATGACGGTGAATTTTGTGTGTGTTTAGCAGCCTTTCGAGCCGGAGGGTTGTTTCGGTTCCAAAATCTGCCGTCTTAATGAAGCTCAGCAGCTCCTGTCACTGTACGTTACGGGTTATGCTCCATACCGTATTATTGACACCCCATCGAGCGCAGCGGTTGTGGCTGGGCTAGGCTTTGAGACCACGTGTATAAAGCAAAGAATTACCATCTTCTCCAGAGAGCGTTCCTTGAACATCGCACTTGATGTGATCGACTTGTAAAAAATGCATGGCCTCGATGCAATTGTTCGGCATCCATCAAGAGGGTCTAAGGATCCATCGTCGAAGCTTCTCCGTGAACGGCGAACCGCTGTTAGCCAATCATAGCGTCTGTATTTCTGTCACAGGGACCTCACTACCGGAAATAGCGGGGAGCTTTCGCGGGGACCCCTGCTTGAAGCTCCCAAGAATGACCTCTCAGCTGCGCTATCCAATGGCCTGTGTCAAAATTTCCAAGCCGACTTCGCCCAAAAAGCTGACAACAGTCACAGAGATCCTTCTCTTGGATATTTCATAGAAGAAGGGCTCAATTGACCCGTATTTGCTCTCCATCGTGCATCTCGGCGTGTATTGTTGTTATCTACCCCAAATCCACTCTTCCCTCTCATTTTCAAAGACCTGTGAGCACGCCAACATCGTGACACACCGCCTCACCTACTCCAGCTCAGGATGTTGTCACCGACTCTTCTGCGAGGGGGGGCTCCCCGGGCTCTGGGAGCCAGCAGAATTCTCTCCATGAGGAATCAATCGTATGTTCTAGGTCTCAAACGCTCGCGGCTCAGTCTGAATTGAAGCTTATTCTGGATTTCACTTAGCCGCCTCCTTTCCACTACTGCGCGCCGATATGCCGATGAGAAGCTCAACAAGGTGTCGTCGACGATTACACAGCCCAAGTCCCAGGGCGCGTCGCAGGCGATGCTTTACGCCACGGGGTTGACCGAGGAAGATATGTCCAAGGCCCAGGTCGGTATCTCGTCCGTCTGGTACGAGGGCAACCCCTGCAACATGCACCTTCTCGACCTCTCCAAGATCGTCCATGACAGTGTTGCCCGCGCCGGGCTTGTGCCCATGCGCTTCAACACCATTGGTGTCTCGGACGGTATTAGCATGGGTACCACTGGTATGCGATACAGCTTGCAGAGCAGAGAGATCATTGCCGACAGTATCGAGACTGTCATGAACGGGCAGTGGTACGATGCCAATATCTCTCTCCCCGGCTGCGACAAGAATATGCCCGGTGTGCTCATTGCCATGGGCCGTGTCAACCGACCCAGCATCATGGTCTACGGCGGCACCATCAAGCCCGGCTGCAGCATGGGGGGCGAGCCCATCGATATTGTCAGCGCTTTCCAGGCATACGGACAGTACATCTCCGGCGAGATTGACGAGAAGCAGCGGTTTGACATTATCCGCAACGCCTGCCCCGGCGGCGGTGCCTGCGGTGGCATGTATACTGCCAACACTATGGCGACTGCTATCGAGACCCTTGGTATGACGGTCCCCGGCAGTAGCAGTTTCCCCGCCGAGGACCCCAGCAAGAAGGCCGAGTGCGAGAACATCGGTGAGGTTGTGAAGAACCTTCTCCGTGAGGACATCCGCCCCAAGGATATTCTTACTCGCCAAGCCTTCGAGAACGCCATGATTGTCACGACCATCCTCGGTGGCAGCACCAACGCCGTCCTTCATCTGATCGCCATTGCCGACTCGGTTGGAATCAAGCTTACCATCGACGATTTCCAGGCCGTCTCTGACAGGACGCCCTTCCTGGCTGATCTCAAGCCTTCTGGCAAGTACGTCATGGAGGACCTGTTCAAGATTGGCGGTACCCCGGGTCTCCTCAAATACCTCGTCAAGGAAGGAATTATCGATGGATCCGGCATCACGGTGACTGGCAAGACCATGAAGGAGAACGTGTCCAAGTTCCCCGACTTCCCCGCCGACCAGCCCATCATCCGCCCTCTCAGCAACCCCGTCAAGCCGACCGGTCACATCCAGATCCTGCGCGGATCTCTCGCGCCTGGCGGCTCCGTTGGCAAGATCACCGGCAAGGAGGGTCTGCGATTCGTCGGCAAGGCCAAGTGCTACGACTACGAGGATGGTTTCATCGAGGCCCTCGAGCGCGGCGAGATCAAGAAGGGCGAAAAGACCGTTGTCGTCATCAGATATGAAGGACCCAAGGGCGGACCTGGTATGCCTGAGATGTTGAAGCCCAGTAGTGCCATCATGGGTGCTGGACTCGGCCAGGACGTTGCCCTGATTACTGATGGTCGCTTCTCTGGTGGCAGCCACGGTTTCTTGATTGGCCACATTGTTCCCGAAGCTGCTGTTGGTGGGCCCATTGGATTGGTCCAGGATGGCGATACGATTGTTATTGATGCTGAGAAGAGGGTCCTCGACCTCGAGGTCTCGCCTGAGGAGCTGGAGAAGCGCAGGAAACAGTGGAAGGAGCCTGCGCCCAAGGCTACCAAGGGTACTCTGAAAAAGTACGCCCAGCTGGTCAGCGACGCCAGCCACGGCTGCGTCACTGACGGACCCATCTAAGCTGCTTTGCTCTGAGTGGTCTGGTTTGCGATATATGACTGGCCTCAAAGGTGCGGCTATCTTGCATAACAAAACTGTACATATATTTTCTTGGCCTTTCCTATTTCTTTCTTCTATTTCCTCGGCGACGGTGGTTATCAAAAAGGGAATGCTTTGACGAGTTTGGCTGATGCCGAATGGGCTCCTGAGAGGGTTCTTTTAATAAGTACGGAGGATCTATATATGAATGATACCTAGTGTTGACGGGTCTAGAGACCCCGTGGCAAAATTGAAATGTAAAAGAGCTCTTTTCAGATCGAGCTAGATCGCTGTTATGCCCGTTAACTGTGACAGGACCGTGAAACATCACCCTTGATAAATAACTCCTTCCGTCGAACAGCTTAAAGATTCTTGCCTCCCGTAAATGCAACCAGCGCTATGTAGGACGGCTGTCCATGCTTATAAACCCACGCTTTTCATCACATAAATCTAACTCAGCCCCTAGCCTCAAAAGAAGCCAACACTCCATTGTCCCGACAAACACATCACCTCCTCCTGTTCGTCCAGGCCTTAACAAAAGCCTTCTTATCCTCGACCGTCAAGCCAACCCTCTTGGCCCTCCCCAACCGCGCCAACGCCTCGGCCACGCGATCCAACAAACGCTGTTCCTCGACCGCAATCCCTCCGGACCCTTCTTCCCTTGCCGCGCTGCTCTTTACGCCATTCAACTCTGCCAGCGTGGTATTGTACATCCTGTCGGCAATACGAATCCGGATACAATGTGTCGGGCGCGAGAGTAATTTCCACAGAAACGAGAACCAGAGGCCGATGCCTCCCGGAACAGGTGTCGTCACGTCGGGCGGCGTATAGCGCAGGCTGACTGGGAAGATGGCGGCATCGGCGGGGGTCGTCAACAGGCTAGGCGAGAGTGGCATGATGCCTTTTCCGTTGGTAGTGGCGCATTCTGGGAATACAGCGATGACTCGATTTGGGTTTTCAGATATCAGGGTATCCAGGTCGGTCAATCTTCGCGGAGAAGGTGCGAATTGATCAGACGAAGAAAGCGCCATGAGGATTGCGCGCAAGAGACCGATTCGCTGGACTTTGCGACTGTGCGGGGAGGAGATGGTAAAGATGGGGTCAAATATGGCGGCGAGGTAGAGCGCATCGATGGGGGATGTGAAGTTGGCTGCGATGATGGAGCGCGGGTGGGGGGTTCGTTCGGGAGGTTGTTGCGAGAGGGAACCGCGCTTTACGCCGTCGATCTGGAGGTCTACCCACCATATCCCCGGTATGGCCATTATCCCCCATAGTAGGATCTTGCGCAAGCCTGGCGGAAGCAGGAGGTGGTGGAGGAGGAGGAAGTAGACCGCTGTGAAGGCTAGGAAGAATGGGAGGCGGAAGAGGAAGACAAAGGCGTGGAGGAGAGACCCGAGTTTGGACGAGGGTGAGGATATTGGCATGAAGGGAGATATGCCGGAGCCTGGAAGGCGAGTTAGTATATCGGGGACACGATCTAGAGGCTAAGCTTAAGACCGAGATCTTGACGTACCTTTGTCTCGAAATTGGGAAAACTTCTCCATTGTGTCCTGGTGCTAAGAAGATAGGGGTATGAATCCGAGTTCGTCTTTGTCGGAGGAGCTATTCCCAAGTCGCACCAGAGCACCGCTCAAGTAGATATTGGTGTGCGGCTGACTTTGAAGGTGATGGGGAGAATCGCAGTCTACTCGTGTACTGAAAGCGATCCTGTAATTCCACTGTGGTGTCCCGGTATGGGAGTTGCGAGTCTTGCGACAAAGTTAATCGGACCATGGATAATGGCAACTTTTGGAGATGAGACTGCATTTAGATACGGTGTTGCGTTCGCATGTGAAGTGGTCCGTGCATCAGACTTCATTCTACTGCACAGTGGTTGGAGAGGCTTGCTTTTGGGGTCGCCGCTTTAGGTACCTTGATTGAAGTTCTCTCTTTTGACAACACCTCTAATTGCAACTTGCAAGACTCTAATGAAATAAGCTACCCGTATGACAACATTTCGATCCAAGAGTTCCTTTTCCTCATTTTTGCTGGAACTTGTTGGGGAAGAGCAACTTCGGTTACATCAGTACTCTTCTCCTTGGAAAATTACCCCTCCCATCCCAGTTTTGGGGGAATTGGTAAACCCACTTCCCGCACTCCGGCCCCTGCTTCAGCTTGACACTACGCTGACCCCACATAGCTTTCGCCATTGGCCACGATTGGCTGTATTTTCCTGTAAGATCGGTTGCCGTGGTGAAATAAACAAAAGCTATGGAACCCATCGCAAGACGTCTGCGCTACGCCAATTGAGGTGAAGAACAGAAATCCAAGTCTCCCCAAACAGCCACCAGTGCCCGCCACAACGTCGTCGTCGATTTCATCCACATCAGGGGCGTTGCTGCTCGCCTCATGTTCGCTGGTCCACGTTCTTCTTCCGCGCTTGCGCAGACTCACAATGGACAGCATCGAGAACACGGTATGTCCCGTCGTCTCTGGATATCCACAGGCTTATCTCATGTCCCACTTACAAAGTCGCGATTGCTGACCACAAATGTTGCCATGTTCTCAGAACCCGCAGCGCTCGGGAATAAAGCCCCCGAATCGTTACCTAGGGGCAGCGATAGCTGCGACCGGCCTCCACGAGATCAGCGACTCGCAAACCAATTCACGAGCTCAGAATCCAACCATGCTTCCTCTTCCGCCGCAGGGTGTTAAACGCGCTTTACCGAATGGCAACCCAGCCCAACTACCAGATCCAAAACGAAAAACCCTTGTTGAAAGGGCAGGCGAACCGCTCAACAACAATCCAGCAGTCTCTGCGGCGTCTACAATATCACGAGTGGGTGTACCAAAGGCCGTGTCTATCACTACGCTATCCAATGTATGTCAGCTTCATCCTCTCATCTACTAGGAGAATGTGCAAATCTAATACTGACTCTGATCAGATAAAACCACCAAACATCAATGGCATTACGCGAAATGGCTCCGTTACCTCGACCATCCCACGCAACGGATCTACCCACAGTTTCTCCCAGAGCGTCGGTCCCGGGAGCAGGCCCCCCGTAACTCGTGCGCCATCATCAATGGGATTCAATAAGTCTACGAGAAAAACAGTCTCCCGAACAGGTACCTCAAGGCCGGCAACCGCAATGGGTGACCGGGAAGGAACCGGCGCACAAACACAGCAACAGCAACAGAACGGTACGGCACAACAGCTTTTCTTTTCCTCCTCAATGGGGTCGGCACGGAATAAGGGAGTCCGCGGGTCTACCGCCTCCCTGGAGTCTTTTCAATTTCATGTACAGCCCGAAAACCCCGATGTACTGGCTCTAGACCGGCGATTCAAGACCCTTTCCATTCAGGACCAGAAGGACAACAAGCCAAAGGGAGCTCAAGTGGACTCTCAGACGGACGCCCGGCCAGCAGAGCTGGAAATCAAGGAAGAACCTCATACCTTCCGGCGAAGTCTGAATCTCCCAGTCAAGCGATCTTTTACTCCAATTGTTTGGCCACCACGGACACCGTTTCGGGGCAAAGATCTTCGGGGGATATTCAATAAGTTTGAGGACACGTTGACAGCCTGCAGAACTCCATCTCCTTCTAAACCATGTTCTCCGTCTAAATCACCTTTCCTTACTAAAGAGACCACTCTGACCAACTTCACAGCATGGGACGTTGACGAGCGCCTCCACGAGCTTGACTCGCAATTCAAGCAGATGAAGGAAGTAATGAATGTTTCTCTGACCGATAGGAAGGCCCTTGAAGATGCTGTGGATCTTGCGAAAACAAGAGGTAAGTCAGGTGCGCAGGACATGGAGACGTGGGCAACATGCTAAACCGTGAACAGTCGTGGACCTCGAGCGCGAACGGCAACAACTATACGAGAAAAACGAACAGCTTCAAACCGAGATCGACGACGTGAGGCGCCAATTCCAGGCACTAACATTATCCCACGAAGCGCAGCAACGGAACCACAAGTATGAACTTGAGGACAAGTCCAGGGAGCATCGTCATGAACTCGAGGAGATCAGGAGAGAATTCAAAGACGAGACTGACCGCCTGCAACGTACCCACCGAGAGGAGCTAGAGGCTCTGGAGAGACATTGGCGAGCCGAGTTGGAAGACGAGAGGACGCAAAAGGCGAGAGAGATCCAAGAGCTGCGTTTGAGGTTAGGGACCGAACAGCAGGATTTAAACAACACCCTTCTTTCCAAGGAGCGCGAAGTACAAAACATGCGATCCCAAGTGGAGGCCCTTCAAGGCGATCTGGACCGGGAGCAAACGATCAAGGGGACCTTGCAGCAGCAAATTGTCGAAATGTCAGCGACAAACATGACTTTAGACGGCCGCAATCGAGCCCTTCAAGCTCAAATCGACTTCTTGGAATCAGATAGTCAACAGCAGTCGACTTCCTTTGCCCAAATGGAAGCACGCCTTCAGGATGCTCTACGCGCTGCTGAGGAGGCACGGCAAAAGCTGATCAAAGAAGAGACCGAGAGGCGCGTACTTTTCAACAAATACCAAGAACTCAAGGGAAATATTCGCGTCATGTGCAGAGTTCGCCCGGTCCTTGACGCGACAGAAGGCAATGAGGCGCAGATCTTGTTTCCTGACCTGAAAACATCGACACAGATTGATGTTACCGGGCCGGAGGAGAGGAGTAGTCTCGGAACTATTTCTCGGAGGGTTGTACCGTTCGAGTTCGACCGTGTCTTTTCTCCAAATGTGCACAACGAGGAGGTGTTTGGCGAGATTTCCCAGCTCGTACAAAGTGCGCTTGACGGCTTCAATGTCTGCATCTTCTGTTACGGCCAAACTGGTTCTGGAAAGACGTATACCATGTCGTCAACTGACGGCATGATCCCACGAGCTACCCACATGATATACGACACCATCACCAAGTTGAAAGAGAAGTCGTGGACCTATACGATGGAGGGGAGTTTTGTGGAAGTGTATAATGAGGACCTGAACGACCTCCTGACGCCCGCAGGAGAAGGCAAGAAGAAGCTTGAAATCAGGCATGACGATGCAAAAAAGCAAACAACTGTTCTTAATTGCAAAACGGTCGCTCTCGATTCGGCCGACAAGGTAGAGATGATGTTGAAGCAAGCCCAGAACAACCGCAGCGTGGCCGCGACCAAAGCGAACGAGCGGTCCTCCAGGTCACATTCCGTCTTCATTCTCAAACTAGTGGGTGAAAACTCGGCCACCCAGGAGAGGTGTGAAGGGACACTCAATCTGGTCGATCTTGCTGGGTCTGAGCGGCTCAAGCATTCCCAAGCAGAAGGAGGTCGGATGAAGGAGACTCAGAATATCAACAAGAGCTTGGCCTGTCTGGGTGATGTGATCGAGGCTCTGGGGCGAGGGTCCGCACATATTCCGTACAGAAACTCGAAGCTCACGCATCTTCTACAATATTCGCTGGGTGGCAACTCCAAGACGCTCATGTTCGTCATGGTCAGCCCGCTCGAGGCGCATTTGAAGGAAACATTGACCAGTTTACGGTTTGCAACAAAGGTATGGATTTCTTCTCCGATTTACTGTTCATATCGGATAGCTTTTGCTGACTTTGGTGTTCTTGACAGGTCCATAATACACATATTGGCACAGCGAAATCAACAAAAAAGCTCAAGGAACGAGTGAGCGATGCCTAATTGCAAGTCTAAGAGAAAGAATATTTACCTGGAGTACTGTCCCTACACATGAAGGGGGCATAGCGGGTTCCCAAAGCGAGCTGCCTAGTGTTTGTTAATGATACCATGAAATGAACGGCTTGTGTTTGTTTTTGTTTTTATCCAGTACAATAAGGGGTTGTGGGCGACGGGGCGCAGGTTAATCGAATCAATGCCTCCCTCACTTGTAATTTTAGGGACTGTTTTGTTTATATAATATTGCCATCCAATCTTGGAACTTGAACTTATAGATTGTGGTCCGTCGCCAAGATGTTGACATCGTTGATGAGAGCCTTGCTTGTTAATTCCCAACTATCTTGAGATAATTCATTTGGAATCATGGGCATGGCGCTGTTCAGCCCCTGTTGGTCTCAATTCAGCTTGAAGCCTCACCCCTCGAGGCCTTGATCTGCATGCTGACGGGACGATGAGAATCCTCCTGGGTTTATCATTGTAAGCCTTGGCCTTGTGTTTATCATATCTTTCTCATGTCTTGATAAGCCAGCAGATCTGCAATTGTTTCCCTCGTCACATTAGCGTCTTTAAACATCTCACGGCATCTCGACTTTCCGGGATCGATAGATTGGACGAGACCCAGAGTTTTTGACATGGGATTCAGAATCGAATGCAACCTCTGAATCTCAGCTTACACCCACTGCAGAGTCAGTTAAACAGTCTGGTCTCCCTTTATACGACTATTTCCGCAATACCCCCCTGTTACAGGTATGGTAGCCAATGAAAGAAACAGAAACAACGTTCCTGTGAACATCACTCTCGCCAAGTCGCTAACAACGACCCCATACCAAAATACATACTTCGGTCAGAGTTGGAACTTTCTCTACTGTCAGTGATGTACAGTTATGACTAGAGGCCGACCGAAATGTTTGCGCCCAACTGCATAATCTCTGTGCACTCTTGCATACCAACAATGCAATGTGCAACCCTCCAGGCGGTTCGAGTCCGAGCCTCGTCGAGTGTCGACCCTGAACCACACCAGTGTATGGGTACGGTACTGGAATACATACCGTACCCGATATACATCCGAAACTTACTATCCGTAAAGAAAGAATTCTCCCTTGCACGAACGAAGAGATTACCATCTCACTGCAGTATTTTTAATTCTCACCTCCAAGTTGTTTGTAGATCATCCGCCCGGGGGATTCGAATGAAGTGACACCAAACCGAGACCGAAACCGACTCCTACCTTCTATACGTTGTACCCGCATTCTGTACAGTAGGATGGCGGCGCTGGAATTTCGAACTTTTGGAGGTGCAGTGGTGAAGCCGAGCCGGTCAATGGAACCCTCCCGCCTCCTCTGACCGACCATTCAAGGCACAATATGCCGCTTATCCCAATATATCAATGTTACCTATAATGTATTAGTTCCAGTCGCCTCATTGGTATCATCGCAGCCTTCAGGCCTCCTTTCAATTCGCTGGCTCGGTCACCGAAATTATACTGGCCACAACTCGCCCACGCTTTGTTCAGCCCACAACAGCCCACAATACGAAGTACGGATATGCTACCTGTTGAGGCAGACCTCGACAGATAGCTGTAGCTCTCAAATCTTGTATCTACAGATTAGCCAACGGAGTGTTGAACTGGGAATAACCATGGTTCACTGTGCAGATCCGTTTCACTGTGGCGGAAAACCTTGCATGGGAATCTTGTAGTCCATAGGCAGATACGCCTACACTGCTGGATGACCTTTTTCGTCTGGAGCTGATTGATATCAACCACCGGTTCTAGGTACTGTACCTCGACTGAAGTGGCATAGGTAGGTAGGTAACCAGTGTGCCAGATATCATGCAATGGTCAAATATGATGGTAGGGAACTTCTTGTTTGGTGTGCTTCTAAAAGTGCCCACCCAGGTTCCGAGCATGCACGCCTTGAGGACCGGAGATATACCCACCAACATAGGGCCGTGCCGTTTAAATAAACATGCCGAGGCGGTTTCGATCACCCAATCCTGTCGTGCGATGCCCCCAGGACTGTGGGCGGGGAGAGGTTGTACGGGCAGAAGCGCTCCCAGCAAACGAGAATGCGGCAAGCCGTGGGTGGTTTCGGCCAACCATATACCCGGTTGACAGGATAGACGAAACAGGAAACATCCTACCCGGTATATATATTCCTTTGAAAGACCTTGCCCGAGCCGTTTGCTAATATTCTTTAGATGTCCTGAACCTCTCGTTTAATCCCGTCACCTTGCATTTGCGGTTCGTTGACATTTTCCGAGGAGACAGAACCGGACAGCGGGGAGGTAGCACATCGAGTCTCGACGAGATCGAATACACCACCCTTCCCCTGCAATCGTGACCCAGGCTATCCCTTTTGTCTTCTCTTGCAACTCTAATAAGGGAGGAATAAGGAAGAGCGTCCCCTTTCGCCATGGCCGCCACGGAGGGCCTCAACCTCAAGTCGCTCAACCCGATCCGGTTGCTCGCCTCGCACGACGAATGGCCCACCACAGTCTGGGTTCTGTGCCTAACAACGCTCATCGGCTTCCTGGTCAAACTCTTCTGGCGACCAGCTCTCCCCAAGAATGCCCCGAAGCTATGGAAACCAAAGGACTGGCCCATCGTGGGCGCGCTGGAATTTTTCACGAACCGCAAGAACTTTCTCTCTCATGGCTCGCGCACGCAGAAAACTGGAGCCTTCAGCTTCTACCTAGGCAAGTATCAGGTCGTCAACATCTCGGGCCGCGAAGGTCGCAAGGCCTTTTTTGACAGCAGGGAACTGAGCATGTCTGAGGGGTGAGTTGAGCTCTGATCTCATCCCTTCACCTTTCTTTCAACACACAGCAAGCAGCATGTGGACACGCGCAATCCTGCACAGTACCGTGTGATGTATAAATATGGCAAGGCGGCAGACAATAACGATCCACCATGAGAGTACGAGAGCTGACTGAAACCTCACCACCATGAAGCTACGCGACCCTCTACGCCGCAAGCCCAGCAGTCCCCGACAACGAGAAAAACACCGAGAACGCCTACGACAAGTGGTTCGGTCGAACAATAACCGCCATGATGAAAAAAGAAAACTTTGTAAAGAACCTCTACCCCATGGTCCACGATACCCAAAAAGCTCTCGACAGGGCCTTCGACCGGGCCCAGCAGCGGGGAGGCATGATCGACCCCTTCGACGACATCTACCGCATCGTCTACATGCTCACCGTGCGCATGGTCGGCCCCACCGAGTTCGTCGAGCGTCCCGAGATGCTCGACAAGACGCTGCACTACTTTGAGAGCTACGAACGTGCCCTCTCTGCCGCCCGTGTCGTCTTTCCTTGGATGCCGACCTGGAATTGGGCCAAGCAGATGTATTATGGCGCCAAGTTGTATGGTACCCTCGACTCGGTAGTCAAGGAGCGCAAGACGACGGGGCGTCGGCCAGATGATGCGCTGCAATTTCTGCTGGATGGTGGTGATGGCTTGGTTCGGATTCTTACCTGTATGTGTTGTCTTGCTTCCCCATCAGTGGATTCGGGAGACTGATCTAGTATCGAACAGTTATCATGGGTAGTCTCTTCGCAGGCCAACTCAACAGCGGTATCAACGCCGGCTGGCTAATGATGTACCTGGCCACCACACCAGAATGGTACAAAAGAACACAAGAGGAAGTAGACGGCGTGGTCAAGAGACACCGCACCTCGCCAGACCAGTCCCCAACCGACATCCTCGCCGCGCTATCCGTCGACGAGTGGGAGAGCGAATTCCCGCTAATCGACCTCGGACTGCGCGAGAGCATCCGGATCCAGCTAGTCGGGGCAGCCTGCAGGAAGAACGTCAGCGGCAGAGACGTGCCCATCGGTAACACCGGGGAGGTCGTTCCCAAAGACGGCTTCGCGACCTACCTGTGCGACGACCTCCACATGAACCCCGAGATCTACCCCAACCCAGAGAGATGGGACCCAGGCAGGTACCTCCCCGACCGAGCGGAGGACAAGAAAGAACCACACGCCTACATGGGCTGGGGACTGGGCCGGCATCCGTGCCTCGGAATGAGGGTAAGTCATTTTCAAAGATCAAGTGCTGAAATTGCCATGCTATTGTCTGTTGGAACAAGGTGCTGACGTAGGAATTCAAACTGCAGTTTGCCAAATTAGAGATGGCCGTTATTGCCGCATGCTTCATCGCCAGGTTCGATTACACCCTGCATACGCCTGATGGAAAGCCGTTGGCCGAGCCGTATCCATCAAATAGGAATAGGTTCAGCGCGCATAAACCAGAAAGGCCGATGCGCCTCAAGATTACGCCGAGAAAATACTAGACAGCAATTTGGAAACCCAGTTTGCAATGGAAGATGTTCAAGTTGTGGCACTTGTGGCGCTTTAGGAAAAGGCGATATTCTTTGGGCTATGCTCTACAGCATTCTGGCTAAGACTATCTAACAAAACCTGCTTCGCAAAGCTCGGGGGCTGTTCTAGGAAACCGGGATGTCGTTCTTGTGGCAGACAACGCCCGAAAGTCTATTCTAGGGTGAGAATCTAATGATGCAATCTAATCGCTGTTAACCAAGCCGCTGGTGCATTGAGCCTCGCCTTTGGTCCTTGTCTGTGGATGGTGTCTTGTCAGCACGTTGAAGGTTTTTAAAAAGAATGGGCGGACATACCTAATCTATTAAAAAACCGTAGCGAGTGCAAACATGCGTATTGTCCAAAATAAACCGGACGTCAATCACTTCCTTGTTCCTGAGGTTCAGCGAGAAACTGGGGCGCTTCAAATCGATTCCCAGTCCATGGCATCCGTCATAAAATTCCACCCGTCGTCGCTCAGGTCCTCGTCGCTCAGGTTGTCGCGAGCGGCAGCCGCAGCAGCGATAGACCAGTCAATCATGTCGACGTCGTCATCCCCAAAAGGCCAACTTCCATCTTCCAAAGTCTCAATGACGCCCGTCTCGACGAACCGCGAGGCTATGGCGTACGCCGAGTTTAAAGCCGCGAGTATGGTGTCCAGAATCTCTTTAAGTCTGTAGCTTTCCAATGGGGCCGCCACCTTCTTTGTCGCCCACCTGCTTGCGGAGAGAGGGCTCCCCTCTCGGTGGTGATACGGTTTAGAGTCGTCGGCGAAAACTCCTCCCGCGGTTTTCCACCGGTTCCTAAGCTCCTTGGCTCGGTGCAGCTGCTTGCGCACCTCTCCCGTGCCGAGAACGCCATGAAGGGGATTGGTCGGGTCATCGAGTGCCGAAAGGACGTTGTGGTGATATGCGTGGTATTCGAAGAAGGCTGATCCGTCTTTCCATTCACCAATGGAATCGGCAGAGATCCGTATGCCATAAACCCCCATTAGGTGTACCAAGGCCCGCTCGATCAGACCATAATACTCAAAGTAGTCGAGCTTGAACATCAGTTCGGCTTCCTGCACCTGTGCCCTGTTCCGACCAACGCGGTCAACCGCTTTCTGGTAGCCCTCATTGAGGAATGGCGTCTTCCACGTGAGTCGTCGACCAATCTTGGTGGCCCGATCGAGTTCTTTTTGGGGAGGGGACAGGCCATTAGCTGTTCTTTCTTCAAGAACAGGGTGGATGGTTTCCACGGGTGTTGATAGAGGACGCCATGGTGGTGTTAGAGCACGTCCGGCAGCTGTGTCAGCATTTGATCTTCGTTTCTGGCCAGTGATCGGAGCGTGCCGTGAATTCGCGAGACCACCTCCCATGTTTGCAATCTCTGCCTTGATTTCTAAGATAAAAGAGATGGATGTGGGTGACTGCGTTCAAACGTTCCGTTCGTTGGTTGTCGTCAAGGTCGCCAGTCCAGTTTGAGAGTTGTAAATTCGAGGTTGGAGTGAAGGCTGTTGGTCACAGGCATTGGCCTGCAGGCCGCCTACCTAGCGGATCCCTCAAAAGTGACAGGTGCGACCATGAAGCAAAACCTTGCGAAACGAGATCGAAAAAGAGGACGTTGCGATCTGCAATCCTTTGCTCGGTGACAAACCTTGCTTGTCGGGCAGGGACGGGACTGATCGAAATCGACAGCGACGTTTGGGCTGTTGTTGCCTTTGTCCTCACCACCGTTTACCTGCAAAAAGTATCACGACAGCCGCCAGCCGCCATTCGTGAAGCTCTTGCACGATCACAAAAACGCGTGGTTCAAAGCCCTCGCCCTCGTCAAACGCCTGAAAATAGGACACCAAACCTTCTTCGCATCCTGAGCAAAGCCCAAGATCACAATGAAAGTAGGAGGTTGTGCGTCAGCTGGAGACAGTGTTATACCAGCGACACACGGGCGGATCATAGGCAAGCCCAGAGGACCCCTCCCGAGGTACAAAAATAAGAATAATCTAGATTGTCACCCGTGGGCAACTTTCAGAGATTAAACTGAAAAGAACAGATACTACACTTGATCTAAGCCAAATGGCAAAGAGGAGCTAAGGAAAAAAAAGAAGAGAAGAGGAGGAAGTTTGAGCGGGAGAAAAGATTTACTTATACCTGAGGAGTATGGTCCGTGCACGGGCAATTTAGAGTTTTTGCATCCGTGCACGCAGCTTTTTTCTGAGCCCCACGGAGCTGCAGGCAGCAGTCGGGTGGTAGGTACACCCGCTGACAGCTGCCATGAATGAAATGGTGACGGACGGAAACGCCGCAGCAGTCGCAATCGCAGTCGCACGTGACGCGTAGCATCAGTTTCCCCACTTTGAGCACCTGATGACATAAGCCACGGAAAGCTCACCCGCCGGGTTCGTTTTCTCATTGCTCGTTTCCATCGTTCTCGCGTTCCGCTGTCCTCGATGTCCTCCGTGAACCCCTTTATGTGACATTTATTCGGTCACAATTGCCCCCAGAGGACATTCCGGTTTGATTCATGGCCGATGCTGACCACTTTCATGCTGTCAAATGTCGGTGCTCGCCCTGGAAACTCCCACTTCTACTCTTGTCGGCATCGGTCTGCTGCCCCAATGCCCGCAAATCGTCTACCAACACCAGCCCAGCAATCCAACCACCGAATCACAGCTTTCATCCGGCGTTTATGATGTCCGTGTTGGGCAGTTGGACATTCGAGAGGTGTACTTGTTGGCGCTGCGCAATGTGGTATGATCAGCCCGAGTTATATCACTCATATGGTAAAACGGCATTTGGCAGCGGCGCAGTCGATATTATTTGACTCTCTGTGTTGATAGGTATCCGAGTATATATATCATCGTGCTCTCCAGAACCACCCACTGACTTGTTTGTCCATTGCTGTCCTGAAATTCTATCCCATCTTGTCTTACAGAGCTTGGCGAAATAACGACACTAGCTTTCTTATTACTTACCAACCTCACACACCTCAAAATTTAAATTACATTCACTCAATGTTCCTGAGCTGTGATGTCTGACTGCGATGTCTTGATCGTCGGAGCAGGCCCAGTGGGGACTGCTCTTGCGCTAGAGCTTGCCCTTCATAAAGTCTCGTTCCGAGTCATTGACAAGTTCCCGGCTCGCTCAGACAAAAGCAGGGCCCTCGTCGTGCAGGCTCGGACACTCGAGCTTCTGAACCGACACGGAGTTGCTCACGACTTGGCCAGTCGAGGGCAATATGTTACCGGAACGTTGATCAACATTGACCGCAAGCCAGTCACCTGGATGAACCTCGAAGGATGCTCCCCAGCCGACGCCGAGTTTCCTCTTCCGCTCATGTTATCCCAGGCCGAGACCGAGCGATTTCTCGATGAATGCCTCGGCAAACACGGGGCCACTGTCGAAACGTCCGTCACCGCAAAGTCTATCGTCCAAGACTCGACAGGTGTGACTACAGAACTGGAAGGGCCAGACGGGAAGAGGGAAACGGTCCGGTCCAAGTACGTGGTCGGCTGTGATGGCGCTCACAGTATTGTCCGACATTCCGCCACCAACCTCACTTTTGAGGGTGCCGCGTATCCACAAGATTTCGTCCTGTGTGATGCCTACCTCCGCGATTCACACATTGCGAAGGACCGGATCTCGATGCACTTTGGGTATGGACTTCTCGTCATGATGCCTTTAGGGGGTGGACTGTTCCGTATCATAGTATCTGGTTCCGCCTCCAACCCCGTCGACAACATCAGCCAAATCAACCAGCAAAGCGAAGTGGCTCTTGAGCATGTCCAGAAGGCACTGGAAACCTTCACAAGCCCCGGATGTGGAACATTACATGACCCAGTCTGGCTCAGCCGCTTCCGCTTACACCATCGCGGGGTGAACAACTACCGGGACGGGCGTCTCTTCTTGGCAGGCGACGCCGCACACATTCACAGCCCTGCCGGCGGCCAAGGGATGAACACCGGGGTTCACGACGCTTTCAATCTTGGTTGGAAGCTAGCGGCAGTGCTTCATGAGAAAACACCCTATCCCGAAGCTCTTCTCAACAGTTACAACGCCGAGCGTTACCCCATCGGCCAGCAACTCCTCAGGGGAACTGATCGCTTGTTTACCTTTGTCGCCAGCACAAACTTCTTATTTGTCCGTCTTCGAAATTTTATTCTTCCTTGGATCCTGCCCTGGCTGTGGAGCAGCAAAGAAAGGGTCAAGACCGCTTATCAGTTTATCTCGGAGCTCGGGATAAACTACCGCGGGAGTCCGATCGTGGGCAACTCAAAGGGTTTCACTGGCCCAGTCACCGGTGGTGACCGCTTACCCGACGGCGAGCTCAAGAAAAGGACTCTGTCTGCCAATGGACGAATAGAGGAGGAAGCGCTGACGAGGGTGCATCACATATGTGTCGGGGCTGGTCATCATCTCATATTCTTTACCGCCGATGACCGTGAACATCCCATGGAAACAACCAGAACTAGCGTCGAGGAGACGATGACCCAGGTCAAGACTCAGGCAAAGAGCAATGATATTTACTTCCATGTCCTTGGTACAGGTGGTCTTGATGCGTTCGATGGCGGGTCGCTTGCGCAGTCTCTCTATCTCGACAGGGATGGTGTAGTACATCAGCGGTACGGGTTTAAACAGACCCCCGGCTATGTACTTGCCCGGCCGGATGGATATATCGCCCATATCGGGCCATTGTCGAGCGTTGATGACCTCTTCGGGTTTCTTGGGAGATACTTTTGAGCAACTCTTGGGTGTTTGGTTCATGCAATATCCTTGCGTGGATAAGGAAGCGTTTTCGGTTTTATTCTCTGAACATATCTCCACTTATGTCTAAAAGACCGAGTCAGTAAAGGTTGTACGATATTTAACATTCATCCAAATAACTCGGCTCCTGTCACTACTTCCGGCGGCTTGATCTACCGGTACTACCAGTTTCGCAGCCCCTCGTCATATACTGTTTGGGGCGGGGAACGGTTGATAGAAGTGACAAAAGGAACGAGCAAAACATACAACACCGGGGATTCCCCAGTGGTCACCCATCTGAGGACTAGTCCGGCCCTCACACATCTTACAAGCGTGCAGCCTGATAACGAAAACTGGGTGAAGCTTCCTCAGAGGAGGGCTACATGTTAAACAACAAAGACATCAACTATCCGATACATGTACAAAGTTCATACAAGCAGGATCTGACCTCCATTCTCAGCCACTGGCAGGAGATACCTCTGCTCCACCCTGCCCACGCCCACCCTTTCATAGCAAGGAGCATCATCACCATCTGACGGCCTCCCCGTCGGCGCAACCAATAACACATAACACATCCAGAAATCCACATTAGAACCCGTCTTATTCTTCCCAATAACCACGCAGCTCAGCCCTTGGACGTGTCCCGGCGAGTCCACACAATCCATCACAAACAAATTATTCCCATTATTCACACCCACACCCATAGACCCTGTCACAGGCACGGCAGCCTTGTAAGCGACCTCATCCAATCTGCTCACAATGGCACGAATATACAACTCATCCGCGTTTTGCACAGACATCAACCCAACAGGCTTCTTCTTGAACGGCGACGAGAGCGCGTTTTCGCTGCTCCAGTCCACCGTGTCCATGGGGATGTCGAAATATCGTATAGGCCCCATGACCTTCATCCAGCTCCAAGTGGGCACTATACTCATTCTTTTCTGCGCTTCTGGGGTCTCGTCACCTGTGATGCGTCGCATCATCTTGGGACCATCGCGCTGCCACATCAAGCTGCGATGGATGCCGCCGCTGGTCCTTCCGTTTGGGGTTGAAGTGGATGAGGAGGATGGAAGCTGTATGATTCCATAGGCGCCGGCAGACTGGTCGGTTTCGAGTATCTTGCTCTCTAGTCCTTCAAGGGCGATGGCGCGGTCAGAGTGGACAGAGAAGTCCCGGGCCGAGTACTCTTGATAGACGGTCTCGTAGAAGCGGATCTTCATGCCTTTGTAGAAGGACTGTGCTTGAGCGGGGAAGTTGGCGTCGGAAAAGAAGAAGGAGGGGCGGCTGTTTTTGTGGTTAGTTTATTGGGGACGAGGAAAAGGACAAGGAGGAGGCGGTAAGCAGGGAGGGGCGAGAAAGAAACATACTTGAACAGCCGCGTCGTTGTCTCACAGCAAATGCCACCGCCGCACTCCATGTACACCTGTGGCCCGGCAAAGTGTAGGATCCGTCTCGAAAGTGCGCGCTCGTGAAATACCCAGCCGCGCCTGTTGAGCTCGGCCTGCTCGACATCTTTACGAAAGTCGTCGATGGCTTCACGGAGGTAGATGTCGGCTTCCCTCCCGCTCGGTGTGACGGTGCGGACCTTGATACACTGACTACTCTGACTGCGCGACACATGGAGAAAGCCCTCTGTGGTCAGCTTCGCGCGTGTGGTTGCCACGGTGCAGTAAGCGCCGTTGTAGACGTGGCGCATGCGGCCGGCCTCGCGCAGCCAGTCGGCCTCATCGCCCTGAATGATGCAGAGCGAGTCGATCCAGAGGTAGGGCACACCGAGGTTGCGGGTGACGGTTATCGCGTCCTGGAAGTTTTGCGGCATGTCGACTAAAGGTATGCGGCGCTTGTCCGTGACCCATTTCTTGTAGGTGTCTTGGACTGATTTCTTCTCGGTCGTCGTCGTGCCATCGGCCTTTGTCTTGGTCACCTCAATGAGAACCTTGTAGGGGTCTTCTTCGGTGCTGATTCCAACTGGCCGGGCCAGTTTGAACGACTCTTTGTTCGGGGGATAGGCCCAGCGATGTGAGAGGGCGACGAAGTCGAGATTAGGCAGCTCAGGCTTTTTCTTTCTGGACCTCGGAGGAGCGGGACTATCAGGCTGTGGGGCCTTGAGTCGGACGCCGTCAACGTTGTCCTCCCAGCGGTCCTCGGACTCTATAACGGTGACATGGGGGTCGCCAGTCTTTCCGACCGCCACAAGACGGGTAGGCAGCTCGTCGACACGCGAGGCGGTCTTGGGCTTCGACTCACAGCGGTGCCTCTGTGGGTCGTCGCAGTCTTTGAGCCACCGCCGCAAAATGGCGAACTCGGCATCGCTTCCCGGGTCGGGCAGTTTTGGAAAACTCCGTTGCAGATCATTGGGTGCCGCCGATATGCCCGGCCCGACGATGATGGAATATACCGGTGAACCGGCCGAGTGTCGGGCCAAGTAGGAGCCCCGTCTGACAAACCGGGCCTCGTTGCCCCTGATGCCATTGGGGGGTGCTCTGGCAAGATAGGCGCTGAGAGTCTGGCAGATGCAACAGGTCTCGACGGCGGGCTGGACGGTGTCAAAGACGAAGTGGCTGTTAAAGATGTTGGAGCAAAGTTGGCACGGTCTAGTTGCCGGGCTGGGCAGGTGATCGGGGACAACGTCTGCAGTGTCGATGTACGGGAAGACGCTGAGTGCTAGTGGGTTGTCTGGGTATGTATCCCAATAATCGGACATTGGCTCGACAGAGTACTAGAGTAGATCCATTACTGTTAGAGAAAGGGCTTCTTATCGACAGGCTGAGGGGAGGAATTGGAGGTGGGTACTTACCTCGTTTTGCGTGCTCGCAGGGTGCATATCTCCATGTCCCTGGCGGAATGATGAAGAACGACGCCTGAGGAGACGAGGTTGCTCTAGACCATGGATAGGCAGACTGTTTGGCCTGAGTTGATCTTGCGCTGGTGCTGGATCTGGCTGTATCGATTCGGATGGTGGTGGAGGCCACGAGGGAGGGCCACTAAAGAAATAAGTCTCGCCTTCCTCCCCCCCCTCTCTGAGGATGGCTTCTAACGCCTTCATGAGCTCCGTCGAGGTTATGCGCCGGTTCGTGGCCGGAGGTGCTGATGCATCCGAGCCATTGGCCTGTGGTCCAGTAACCGTTACATAGTCATCCTGTCCCAAGTCGGCAGTCTGCGGCTCGTCCTTGACCAATATCTCCTCCTCGATAAGCTTGAGGACTTGGACGAGCGCCTTGCTGGCGCACTGCCCTTTTTCAATCGCTGGCTCCCCAATTGCAGTCTCCTTCATGTGCGAGATCCACTCGATGACTGAGGGTTCCAACTCGACCTGGACGCTGTGGTTTCCGTCCTCGTCAACATGAAAGAAGGTGTTCGGGAAGGACCCGTTGAAGAGATCCAGCTGATTCCCGCCGTACAGGAGCCAGACAACAAACTCAAGCATAATGCACCCCATGGACCACACGTCGAAGCTCCTGGACGTGGGCGTATCGGGGGAGATGCGGAACCGGAACTCGGGAGACTGGTATCTCTCGGTGATGCTGTGCGTGCCAGATGTTATGCGCATGAGGGTGCGGTGGTCGTTGACCTTGGCGAGGCCCATGTCGGTGATCTGCAAAAGCCCAAGGCCGTACGGATCATCTTCGAGGTTTGTGGCGATGACCACGTTGGCCGGTTTTAGGTCGCCGTGGCGGCAGTTCAGTCCGTTGAACCCCGGGTTGTGTAGCATGTTGAGGGCGCCGGCCAAGCCGCTCATTTGCTCGATGGCCCACCGCACCGTCTGTGGCCGACGAAGAGGTCCCAGACTCGTGTGAGACGTTTTCTTCCAGAACTCTTTGAGGTTGCCCCCGTTGGCCCAGCCGAAGATCAGATGGTGCCGGCCCTGTTGGCTGTAGCTGGCGATGAATTTGATGAGATGTCGATGCTTAAGCCGCCGGACAAGATCTAGCGCGGCCACTTCCCGCTGGGCCACCTTTGCCAGCAGTTTGTCGTCAGTGTCGTTGATTTTCTTAATGGCCACCCATTGACCAGTTGTCTCGACCTTGAGGTGTTCGGAATGAACCTGAGCCTTAGCCAAGATGCTTGTTGCGCCTCCGGCGTCTCCTGTTTCGACATAATCAGTGAATGGCAGTGGGCACCCGTCTTGGAGAGGATACACGGCCTCGTGTTTGGTGAATATAGGTGCAAGGAATCCCCACTGCCTTTCGGTGAAGTCACAGGCCCAGTTGTGGTGATCATAATCTTCATTCTGATTTGGATCTTGAACGTCTCGTAAGAACCACTTCATCGCCACGTCGTCCCTGGGAGCTCCTTGAAGCGACACAATTTTCTCCGTTTGAGAGTCATAGTCGACAGGGAGGAAGTTGTCTGTCACTCCATGCTCTTTGAGCTTCTCCGCAGCATGATGGATTGACCACCCTCTAAAACTTTTCAGCAGCACCATAATACAGAAGAGACGCTGTGCATTGTTGACAATGTACTGAACTGTGGGATGTGCCGTATCCAAGCCAAGCTCGCTGGCCACAGTGTCAGCCGTGATCAGTTCAACCAGGTCGTCTTGAGGCAAGTAATTCTTCCCCTGCCAGTTTTTAGTTTTCCTGAGAATTCTCCTGATCTCGTTGCCAAGTTTCGTCATGTCGGCTGCTTGGGGTTTACTTGTGATGCTTGGGAAGGGTTTGTAAAGGGGTATTTATATGAGTTAAGATTGGTGCAAATCAGGTTCAAAGAGGATTGGGAGAAGGTCAGAAACCGATGGACAATGGCCAGGATATCACGGAAGAGAAGGAGCAGGTAACGGGGAAGACATGTTTATATCTACCTCATATACTTGAAATCATCCTGTCTAAACGCCCGCCCTCTCCCCCCCTCCTAAACCGCCCTTCAATAGAAACTGAATATTATATCTTCTGAGAATGCTGATAAACAAAAGCAATGTAATTTTGATCGCGCCGCAGAAGCAAACCGATAGGCCATACCGGTCGCCATGGATGTAGCACCGATTGGGAAGATAGTTGCGTCTTATTCTGAGCTGCCTGAGAGCCTCGTTCAAAATCCTGGGTGTCGTCACAAAACCAAGCAGTACACTCCATACATACACACCACAATGTGCTCTTCCCCAAGTCTAATTCGCCGCATGCAGCCCATCCGTATGCACTGTAATTTTGCTCTTCCGCCCTCCCTCCCAGAGTCGGCAGCTAGCTACGGCGGCAAGGGCTGGCGGTTTAGAAGCGGGGATGTATCAAGCCTCGTTCCGTCCCAATTAGGGAAAGGAAACTGTACCAATATTTACTTGTACACGGTGTTGTAAGTTCCTTCAGTTCCTAGAAATAGCAAGTATCATGGTAGCGGAAAAGCCCGTCATATATCACCCCCAAGGAGTTAGCGACTCCCTCCCGGCCCATCTGCTCCCACCTTTCGAGCAAAACAATCTTGCATCGTCTCCCTAATCCACCGCTAATCTGGTTCAAGCTGTCAGACTCGCCGCAAGAGTTGATGATAGACAGCATGGGGTCATATGCGGAAACCCCAGCGGCATGGGAGTGCCACCGCGAAACCATCACACGCCTCTATCTTGCCGACGGGATGCCGCTCGCCAAGCTGCAGAATATCATGGAGATGCACTATGGCTTCAAAGCTACGTAAGTAAGCTCCTTGGTCATGAATAGCGGCGCCTTGACACTGAATAATTCCCACTCTCACCAGCAAGCGAATGTACACATTTCGCATCAACAAATGGGGCATCAAGAAGAACTACAGCTCCGAGGAAAAGGACCACATTGCTAAGCAGATAAGCGAAGCATTGGCGCAACAACAGGGAGTTGCTGGCTTAAGCTTCAAGAACCAACCCATCAAACATCACCGTATCATAAAGCACATGAGAGCCAGAGCCAAGCGGTTGCCAGAGGCGACTCCCATCCCCGACCGCGTCCATCTCCCGTACAAGGGGGTCTATTCTCCCAAGACCTCGCGGTATCTTCATCCAAAATGCAACGCCAACCTGGCCCTGCCCTTTGCGCCGACCACGCCCGCTGAGAGGATCCTCCGAGCCACCTATGACTACGCCCACTCCGTGGCAGACCTGTCGTCGTCGTCGTCGCCGTCCTTCCATCGCACCACCCCCAACAGCTCCCCATCATCAAGAGGAACTCCAGACTTCTGGGCCGATCTAGGCGGCGCACTCTACCTCCTGCGCGTCGGGGCCTTCCATCTGGGGTGGACCAGCTTTCATGCCACCTGGCGGAAGGCTACCCAAGTACTAACCATCTCGGACCCAACCACGCTCCTGCTGCGGATTTTGACTATCAGCGTACCAGCATACCTCGGCGACCTGCCGGGCTTGCGCAACATCATCCTCAAGTTTATGACGCAGCTCCTTCAGATTCGGCTATCGGGATCCCATCCACTTGCGCAAGTCTGCGCGAATCTCCTGAACGATATCAACGAGGAGGCAGAAGCCCCAGACAACATCGACGCCGCCCTCAGCTTGGTTAAGGACACTTTCTCGGCCCGCCTCGGCCAGGGGCATATCCAAAGCTTCCAGAGCCATCTTGCACTGGTGGTCTGTCGGCGACGAAGCCTGCGTCTCGACGCCGCAGAGCGTTCCGCGCGAGATTTGATACAAGAGACTCGCAGCTCGCCCGGCCTGCATGACAAGTTGGCCGACGCTACATTCATGCTGGCACATGTGCTTAAGGACCAGGGGAGGCTGGACGAGGCCATCGCGGTGCATCACCAGATCCTCAGTGGCGAGGGACTCGCTACGGTGGTGGGCAGGAAGATAGAACTGTTGGGTCCCCAGGCAAAGAAGACCAACACGAAACCAACGATTTTTGTGAGGGACGGGCAGCGAATCGGGGCCAGAGAGTGTCTCGCCGAGTTGTATAGGATGCAGGGACGTCTTGGAGGCGAGGTCTGGCATCTTAGTGCCGCGTTGGAAGATGCGAGGCGCGTGTACGGTGCCCAGGCGGCCGAGACGCTGCATATTGCGAATAAGTTGCAGGTGTCCCTAAAGGAACAGCAGGGTCAGTTCTGAGTTGGACATCTTGATGAGTGTACTAAGACTTACTATTCACTTAACTACTCAATTGCCTATGCAATGGGAGACCAAAACAAAAACAAAGGAGAGAGATAGCCAAAAAAAAAAAAAAAAAAAAAAAAAAGAAAGACAAAACATACAACACCGGGGATTCCCCAGTGGTCACCCACCTGAGTACTAGTCCGGCTGTCGCTGGCTTATCGTTGGGAGAGCGGACGGGATCCCGAGTTTTCCAGCGCATATGGTCGTATGTGCTAGTGAAGGGCATACCAGCGGTATTTCTAGCGGAATGGAGAGAAGCTAATGGGAATCCCACGTAAAAGACATGATCTTTCTAGAGCACAAGTTCACCGTAAATGCTTATCTCAACTTCGTACGAGGTCTGTCCTTGACCCCCGTGAATCCGTGATAACCCCGGAATCATGACCTGTTGTACCAAAGAAGCACCTTGGTTTTTGACCAGCCTGGATATAATCAGTGACATCACCCTAGCTAGGGATGAGATGGACGAACCTGAGTACAGTAAGCAAGGTCCAGTTTGCGGAAAGACCACCCAGGACATGCTGTTATCTCAACGAAGAACGGACGACGATTTTATATTCCAGGTTCACTTGACCCCAAATCTACTCACACGATACAGCATTTCAGCCCACATGTATCAGTGTTTCCGTCCACGACAGTTATTAAACCCCAAAATTCGGATGTCAATCTCGAATAGTGCGTCATTGCGGGGACATGAGCGCTGTGGGGTGGCTGATTGGGCGCCGATAAGCCTCTAACGGGAACAAGTGGGACTCCCCACGAGGCATCCCGCCCTCGCACCTGATGGATCGGCGAATATTTCTTGTGCAACACCAGCCTGTCAGAGTCAAAACATCTTGCGCAAGAGCGATCCATCTTCTTGGCGATGCTTTTTTCCTCTTCTTAACATCGGCCATTCCTATTTTTACCCCCAGGAACTGGCGCGGTGTCCATCGTCCAGCTACCAAATCACCCCACTCAGAGGCCTCTCAAACTCCACTCTTGACAGGTCCCGCCAACTCCGGCTCGGACCGCTCCCGCTGCCGGCTCCCCTATCAAGTCTGTATCGATAATTCCAACCAGGAGGTTTTCGCATCACAAATCGCAGCAAAGCACATGTCGCATTTTCCAGGTGTCAATCCCACAGCTCTTCGTCTCGGACATATATAGGAAGGGGTTCAACCCACCTTCCTCAGCACCATGTTTGAGGAGCATATAGACGTCATCCAGAGCCCCTCGGGTTTGGGGAACCAAAAACCAGCACCTCTGGTGCTCTTCCACGATGGCGGCGGCACGGTATTCAGCTACCACATGCTCGGCGACCTAAGGCGGCCCGTTTACGCCATCTCCAACCCCCATTGGGGTAAACAGACCTGCTTCGAGGGCGGCATGCCGGAAATGGCGCGTGTATACGTCGACTTGATGAGAAAGGCCGTACCAAGCGGCAAAATCATCATCGGCGGATGGTCGCTCGGCGGATTGACGTCGATGGAGGTAGCGCGCATCTTGGCAGACGACAAGCAGTTTGAGGTGATCGGCATTGTCATGATCGACTCAGTCTGCCCGCTCGCTTACAACGTGCCTCCGGACGCCTTCTTGAAAATCGTCCCCCACGTTGTAGAGTGGAGCGAGAACACCAGAGAAGAGACCAGGCAGGCGGTGCTAAAGTGCTTTGCCGATGCGACGGCGATGGTAGGGGTCTGGAAGTTACCCACCTGGGACGACAGCCAGATCACCGGCAGATCACTACTTCGCCCACCTCCCGTCATTCTCTTGAAAGCGAAAGAACCGGTCCCAGTTCTTGAAGAAGGTGTTAGCCGGGTGGATGTCGTACGTGGCGATAGAAAGCTGGGATGGGACATGTACCGCGAGGGCATGATAGAAAAGGTCGTTGAGATCCCTGGCCATCACTACAACGTCTTTGTTACGGAGTGGAGGCTGGAGATTATCACCGACAGACTCAAAAGGGCGTGTCTAGATGTGGAGAAGATACATCGGCTGAGAAGGACATGAGAACCCGGATTTTTCAGTTCAGGGGCATGGGGAACCGAAAAAGAGGATTGATAAAAAGCGAATAGCGGGCGAATGGAAAAAGATTTCAGGAAAGACATATTGCTGGATACTTTTACTTTTTTGAGTTACCAGGGGCAAGCATGGAGTCCATCACAATGGCATTATGGGCGGGATGGAGACAGAGGTAGCTCTTCGTCACCTTGCAAGTTTTGACATCTTCTGGGGGCGTCTTGCAGGGAAGTTTTGGTCTGTCAATCATGATGACTGACGGAGCGTTTATATAGATGTGCTCTGTTTTCAGTATCACACAGCCATGAGATCCATGAACCGAGAAGCGACCCTGCTTCTATGAAATGAGATCAATACCAATCATATCACCGGTTCTACATTTCCGCCCTGTCTCAACCGTTAGCCGGGAAGAAATCCATGGAACGATTTGTTCTCGCCCTCTACCAAACCATTGACATGCGGCTGGTACATACAGATACCAAGTATCTCAACCACACCGCGACGATCTTGGAACATGCCACAACTTTATGCGAGACACATCGTAGGACAAAACCGAGCGAGCCACTAAGCTGTCATATGGGATATCTGTGACTTTTGACTGACAACTAATATATCCAACGGGAAGAATCTACCGGCATATCTCAAGCGTACCATATCCTACTCTATCCTGCTGGGTCCCCGCATCGATCAACTGTCGACTCTGCAGTCAGCGTTGCACATTCGCAATCAGGATAGGAGGGAGATCGTCCATGGGCCGCTGTACGAATCAATCATGATGAAGCTTCGTGTTTTTGGGTACCATCCTCGGGTTCTCGAAGCTCAATGACAGCGCTGCTCGGCGTTTAGATCTTTGGTCTCTTGAAATATATGTTACACAGACGTTGGATGTTACAACACCACGAGCTCAGGGATGGTCTAGATGCCAGGTGGGTATATATACAGGGCGCGATCAGACAATACATGACGATCCTCGGGCCTGATATATTTCCCCGAATGTCTTCTCGTCTCGTCAACCTTGACGGCCCTGTTCCTTTGCGGAAAAAAGGACCAAAGACCTCACAAGATCAGCCTTCTAACTTCTCTGTTATAGTAACCTGTACTTTCAGCAGACGCCAAAATGGCCATCTCAACCCAGCGAAACACGCACCTCCTAGCCAACTACAAATGCATCCTCATCTGCGCAGCCATGGCGCTCGCAAGCTGCCAGTACGGCTTCGACAGCGCCGCCATAGCCGGGTTCCAGGCCATGCCCGGCTTTCTCCGTGTATTCGGTTATTACGATCCCAATCTCTCCCCGTCGTTGTCGTCCTCTTCCTCTCACAACAAAGGAGGAACCGGAGGATGGGCAATTGAGACCCGAACACAGCAACTAATCTCATCAACCCTCAACATCGGCACGATCCTAGGAGTCTGCCTCACAGGCTTGTTCGCGCGTTATTTCGGTCGTCGACCAGGGATATGGACCGCCTGCGTGATATCCTTTTCAGCATGCGGGATCCAAATCGGGACGACCTCCGTCGGCGCCCTCTGCGTGGGCAGGATTCTCCTCGGCACGTCGAATGCCTTCTTCTTCACGTTTTGCAACGTCTACAGCGTGGAATCCACCCCCGCCCATCTGCGAGCCGTTATCTCGTCCTTGTTCAGCATCTGGGTGAGTTTCGGGAGCTTGCTGGGGGCGATAGTGAATGAGACGACTGCGGGGATGGTAGAGAGTCGTCTGAGTTATCAGATCCCTTTGGCGACGTTGTACGCTATTCCTGGCACGTTGTGTATATTGGTTTTGTTCGTGCCTGAGTCGCCTCGTTGGCTGTTGGTTAAGAACCGGGTTGAAAAGGCGGAGGAGTCGTTGAGGAGGTTGAGAGGTGAGACGTTGAAGGAGGAGTTTCTTGTGGAAGAGTTTGTGGAGATGCAAAAGGGGATTGAGGAGGAGAAGGAGGTCGCTGCGGAGGGGGCGGCGTTTTGGGATATGTTTCGAGGATCGAATTTGAGGAGAACGATTATCACGTTGGGGGTTGTGGTTTCGCATTCGTCTTCGGGGCTCTGGCTTTTTATTGCCTATTCGGTGAGTCGACCGACCCCTGACTTGACATTTTGCTTGTTTGCTAATGGGGTGGTCTTCATCTCCTGGATACAGACATACTTCTTCCAACAAGCCGGCATAAAAGACTCGTTCCAAATGTCCATCTTGTTCCAACTGGCCGCCATACTAGGGACTGCGATGGGCATGTACCTCATGTATAAGCATATGGGACGACGAAGCATGATGCTGACTGGCTCGGTGCTGTCTGGGTTGTGCATGATGGGCTCGGCCCTGGCTGATACCATCAAGCCAAAGAGCGTCGAGTCTAGCAAGGCTGTTGCTGGATTTTCGATAGCATACATATTCTTGTCGATGGGATTCTCGAACGGGCTTAGCTGGCCGCTATCAGCCGAGATTCCCAGCTCGAGACTTCGAGTATTGACATTGTCTTTTGCTACTGGAGTGAACTACTTCTGTGCTTGTGAGTATATCCGAAGGATGATTGCTGGGCTCTTTTGTGTACAGAACTGACTCCTCGAATCTCAGGGCTCATCTCTTATTGCTCTCCGTACTTCATCAACCCAAAATCTTTGAACTGGGGTGGACGGTACTGCTGGATCTGGGCAGCATCTAATGCCATTACGTTTGGTGAGTCTCAGTTCTTCCTCATGACAATCTGTGTCATGTCGTTGCACAAAGTCAGTCTAACAGCTTGATTCGAATTACTACATGTAGTCTTCTTCTACCTCATGCTGCCTGAAATCAAGGGCAGATCCCTGGAAGAAATCGACGAGCTCTTTCACAAGGGCATCTCGGTCCGAGACTTCCCAAAGTACGAATGCGAGAGCTCAACTAGAGCCCATGAAGTTGCTGTTCATGAGGTCAAGGGGGCCGAGAGAACACGGGTCGAGAGCTCGGAAGGCGAGAAGAGCCCCGAAGTAGAGCCAAGATCTCAGAGGGAAGTATAATTGGCAGGCGGTAGGTATGAAAATCACACATGAGGATGGTGCTTAGGTTACCCGGTTGAAACCAGTTCTGATTAGCAATCTATGCCATACTCTATCTGCTCCTATTACATCGTTCAAGCTCCTGGCTTAAACCCATATTTCATTCCCTCGCTCTCGTAGCCCTTTAACCACCCAAATGCTAGGGTTGGTCAGCTAACTCAAACTGATCAGGATTGGTCCTTAGAAGCACGAAAAGCCCTGCTCAAGCTTGGCGGTACCAGGGCAGCCACCAACCTCCAGGGGCTCAAACTTGCAGTTGCTGTTGAAGTTGCCGTCCTGGAAGAGGGTCAGCCCGTTGCCTCCGCATCCGACAAGCTTGAACCCCCCAACGCCGCCGGCGGTGAACTCCTGCTCGCAGGGGTTTCCGCTCCCGCTTCCAATGGTGCTTGTCTCCTCACATGGGTTCAGGGCTCCGTTGGTCCTATCAAGTCAAGTTAGTTAGGGGGACCAGGATGTGAGCATGGCATGGCTTGAGGTAGACTGACCATGCCACGTTTCTCTTGTCACCGGTAGGCAAGGTCAGTGTCCCGGTGAACACAGTGGCCGATGCTACTTGGGACAGAGCGGTCAGGATGACGGCAAGATTGGCGGATGAGAACTGCATGTCTTTTTGGATTCTTAGGTCAGCTTTTAACATGAACAGTTGCGCCTCAAGCTGGGTAATGAACATACTGATGATGATGGTGTTTGTGTTGGGTTGACTTGTATGAGGTGTGTGTTGTGAACTGCTGTATTGTTTATTGGAAGTGGTTGCTTGAATGCTCGAGGATTTATGTGTCCTGATGTGCGAGATTCAACAACCTTATATCATTTTCTCATCTCCAATAATAACATATCGGCAACTACCTCCCTTCACCAGTCCCACTCCTGAAAAAATGCTCGTACGAGATATAGAAGCTCTGAAACTCGTTGGCCTCATTGTAATGGTGATAAGGTCGATCGCCATGGCCTTGCTTCATGAGTCAACCAGCTGAGAAAGCATGATGATGTTGACCCGTCAAGCTTGAGCATACCTTTACCCAGAGTCTTACTTGATATTCGACTCTAATTTGACACGACGAGCTGCCAAGCTCATCACTGAGGCATACTCTAGTTTCAGAAGAGTGTTTCTAAGTGTAAATAGACGTCCTGGCTGATGGGCTGGGGCACCGGTCATTTTTACGAGCTGATCAAGATTAAGTACTTGGCGATACTGTCATTGTTGGCACTTCAGGACATCACTATATTTGGTCTCAAAGCATGGTTATTGGGATAAGTGGATTTGTCTCTGTCCTCTAGACAATAGCAGGCTCATCTCAACGAACAATGATGGCATTCGGGGAGCCTTTACAATATCTCTGTTACGATGGTTAAAGTGATTCTTTTTGCAGTAAAGAATATGTCATGACTTGGACCCATTCCTTGCTCATCTAGCTTATTATACATTGGGACCCGTGAGTCTGGCCATCGGGAGCTAGGGCGTAAATGTTTGATGCCTAGATCATCATCTAGATTGAGGAGCACTTGGCTTCTCGATCGTTGTTTTATATGCATGCTGACCCGATGTTGAAGACCACGAGGAAGGTTTGTAATCGTTTCAAGTCCGTCGTGATATTGGGTAAACTGCGGCGTTAGCATTACCAATCTTCTCAGATATACATTGCGGCGGCGTCTGTACAACGTCTTACCAAGGCCACCGGTAGTCAGCAGACGTTGTTACCCGGAATAGAGTGAGAGCGAGGGAATGTATGGAAGAGTACAATAGGTATGACTGATGTAATCACCCATCTGATAGTGCAAATCAGGAGCGTGCAATCTGTAACAACATGTTCAAGACAAACCTAACAGCCGCATGCGGCCCAGACCATCCGGCATCTCCCCGTCCTCTTAAGGCGTGGGTGCACCAGGGTACGAGGGTCGTACTGGCATGGCATCGGAGGATTAATTATGATTTTCGGCACTTCTGTTCGACGAGATCCGGTACTCGTTGCTTGAAATAGAAACCTGGTTAAAACCGGTGAGTTGACCTTGATGCATCGCTGCTTCTGTTTCAACCGCGGACAGACATACTTTGCGGTCGAAACTAAAGTCCGTTGTCTCTCTGTTGGGTCAAGATGGCTGGTTGTATTCTTCCCAAATACGAATCGTCCGAGTGTTGGGAATATGTGAGGTGGTTAAGGTCAGTTTGTTATTGTTGCTTTGCGCAAACTCGCCTAACAAGCTGCTGCGGTTAATGACCAAAACCTCGTACTCACTTGCCATGTGATCGTGCTGAGTGGAGGCGCAGAGCACCGGCTTCTGTGTTGGAAGGAAACATGCAGCATTGGAGCTATATTGCTGGGGTGATTTAGAGTTCACCATGACTTCAGTATTGTGCTACTTGCCTTATTTTACTTGGATAATGGTTGTTTTCTGCTTGTTGGTTGGTGGTTATACTCACAACGAGATCTTGTTTGCAATTGCACAGACAACTCCACCTCGTGTTGAGGTTCTCCTCCCCGTATCGGCAGTGAGAAAGTGGAGAAGCCGACGATCGTATGGTCTTGTACAAGCAAGCGACTTCCTCGCCTGCTGTGATCGGTGACCGACTCCCGAAACTCTATACGAATCATCATGTGGACCTCCTCGTGCGGAAGTCTCGGGCATGTTGTTCGTCACGGTATTTGGTGATAGTTGCGGATGAAAGGAGTGGTCAAGGAAAGGCCTTCTGCATATATGAACCACCATCTCCTCTACTCTGGGTGTGACTGTCTCTGTCTCTTTCAATCCATCGCCTCTAGCATATCATCATTGCCTTTTAAATCATCTTCAGGAAACTCTTATATAACTCACCAGCTATCATGTACTTCCCCAAAGCACTCGCCATCTTCTCGCTCGCCACTACATCTTTGGCAACAAGCGGTATGTTTAGAGATTGAGCCTAGCCATATCTTGTGATAATTTCCATCATGAAGAAACTAATGTCAATTACTTAGTATCCTATGACACCGGATACGACGATGCCGGCAGAAGCCTCTCAGTAGTTTCCTGCTCAGACGGCCCCAACGGCCTCATCACAAAATATGGCTGGCAAACCCAAGGCCAAGTTAAAGGCTTCCCCAACATCGGAGGCGTGCAGGCGGTTGGCGGCTGGAACTCGGCCAGCTGCGGTACCTGCTGGAAGGCGACGTACAAGGGCAACACCATCTACGTGCTTGCCGTCGACCATGCCGCAAATGGCCTGAACATCGGCCTCGGCGCCATGAACAAGCTCACCAACAACCAAGCACAATTCCTTGGCCGTATCGAGGCCGACGTCTCGCAAGTGGCTTCCAGCTTCTGCGGCTTGTAGGAGTGGCTGGCGGGTTGGAGTGGCCAAGCTTCACGAAGCTGCCGGAAGGATATGAACCTTGTCGCGATTTGTAATGGGAAGTCGGGCGTTGGGAATGTGAAAGGCTTGGATAATGTTAATGGACATCAAAATGAACTGTTTTTAACCAAGATCAGCAAATTCCTCACGGTCAGGTCAGAGGTTCTTCAGATATTTCTCAGTCCCACTTTTGTACCATCCGGTGTTAATACTCGACGCAAGACAATAGATTAAGAGCTCGAATCACTCTGATATATAAACCCCCATACTGACACCAATTCCCAGCGAGAACTGGTAGCAGAGGAACGCCCAATGTCGACTGCGTGAGTGGTGACATGGTAAGTACGATACCGGTTCTTGCCCAGCCCGTTTGTCTGGTCGCGGCCTGGGGTTCTGAGACGTCGTGGGTTCAACCCCGGTGTCAGACCAGCACTTCTCTTCTTTTTTTGGGGGGTTTTTTTTTGGTAACAGCTTTTAAAGAGAACACGACCGTGATATGATGCTAGAGAGTTTCCCGTGGTCGTACCGTGTAAACCGTCGCCCTGGAACGGCAGATCATTTGCTGGAACGCAGGTGACCCACGAGGCTCGCTCTTTATACAGTAGTAGCACAAAGGCATAAAACGGCGCGGTCCAGGTACAGATCAACATGGCCGGATGCTTGATGTCGTGACCCGTCTGTAGTAGATACTTTCCGTACATATAAGAAACGACTGGGGACAACCGGAGCATGAGGTCAGCTTCATCGAAGAAAGTGTTGGAGGCGGCAGAGCATTTACCTACCTCTTAACGAACTGGATCAGTGGATGAGCACGAGCAGCTGAGCCGCTTAAGATCAGGCGGACCTCGCAACTCTAGGATTCCTTCCCAGTTCGTCTGAGGTTCGAGGACGGGCGAGTGCCGTGGGGGTCAAGTTACCTCGTGAGGCTCATTGGGAGAACTGATGGAACAGTTAAACTGTGGTGGGTTTCGGTAGGCAACCTGAGGTGGTATGAGGATGCTCATGCCCATCATCCTACGATCCGGGGTTCGGTGGTTACCTCGATGGTCCTTCGCATGTGCATACCTTCAATTTCACGGTGTTCCTTCAGTGAGGCACATAAAGCCATGGATATGGCATTTGGCTGGAAGCTGTGATGAACTGGCGATCCAAGGTTGGGGACTCATAAATGTCGCCGTCGGTTCTCGATCGATCCATTCGTCTGAAATTCTGAACCCTGAACCAAACTGGTGGGAAGTCCCGTGCATTCAATGCCGCTGTAAATAAAGTTTACACTTGCGCCGGTACAATACTGTCTAGCGGTGTGCTAGCACCATGACTACCTGAGCTAGTTACGCGCCAGAAGGTTAGGCGCATACGTCAGCCGTGGAACACGCTGTAGAACAAAGAACGCACTGTAATTGGCTCTTTGCCGCTGATTGTGCTGCGCCATCAAGGTTCTCGCCGAGAATGGACGTGACCTGAGACATCAGCAGTCGCCGCAACTTCATCATTTCAACGACATTCAGCCTCACGATCAAACCCTATCAATATCAAGAATCCGTCTAATATCTACATCTCTATCTTATACCAGCATGGCGCCGTCTCTGCAATCCCTCTTCTCCTATGCCGGCAGCCTGCTATCGCAGTTCGGGGCGCAGTCTCCCACCTCTCAGTTCGACAGCATCCAGCCGCGTCCGATAAGCGGCTCCTCCTCATCGTCCTACTATCAACCCTTGAGCGGCGCTCCGTCATGTCCTATTGATGGACCGATAAGCTGTCACAACAACACCCCTATTGCGGGGGACTCGTGCTGCTTTGTCTATCCCGGCGGCCGGATGCTGCTGACCCAATTCTGGGATCAAAAGGTCCATGCTGGCGGCGCTGAGGAGGATTGGACATTGCATGGGCTTTGGTCAGTTCCTCTTCCCCTTTCTCAATTATTTGCCATTGTATAGGCCGTCGAATCATCTCATCCTATTATCGCAATGAAGAAGTTCATGAAGAAGCGAGGTTGACATTGTCTGGACACTGCTAGGCCCGATCTGTGCGACGGCACATATGATCAGTTCTGTCACATGACACCCACTTACAACAACATCACCGATGTTCTCGAACACGGCGGCCAGCATGAGCTTCTCGAGTTCATGAACCGTTATTGGCTTGCGGCTTCGTAAGTTTAATGTCATTCTTTTCTCACTACGTACTCCCTTGTGGTCTCATGATTCCTATATCGGATGTGAAACTCGCTCCTCGGCAAAGTTGCCGAGCTCCTTCGACACCAGGGGGCCTAACAGCTATGGACCTCTCGCTTGCTCTTGAACGCTGCCATCGCCACTTGCTCGCATTTCACTTTGTACTGCAAGTGTCAAGAATTCCCTTGAGAGAACTCATTCTTACCTAATAATATCCAGAGGCCCCAACTCCCGACTCTGGGAGCACGAGTACAACAAGCACGCGACCTGCATCAACACGTTGGCACCCACATGCTACGGGGACCAGCATGCTCCAGGAGTCGAAGTGATCGACTACTTCACCCGCGCAACGGCCCTTTTCAAGACGCTAGACACCTACCACGCGCTCGAAAAGGCCGGCATTGTGCCGCACAATCGTAGGCACTACCCACTTGTGGACATCCAGAGCGCCCTCGAGACGTACAGCGGTGGCCGCGTGGTATTGAGGTGTGCAGGAGGCAGGGGAAGCGGCTCCATCTTGCATGAGGCCTGGTATGTTTACTTTGTCAAAGGGAGCTTGCAGACCGGAGAGTTTGTCCCGGCCAAGGACCTGGGCAGAGAAGGTGATGCTGGCAACTGTTCACCGTGGGTTAGGTACCTCCCCAAGAGGAGGACGGGGAGTATTGATGACTTGTGATGAATCTTTTCTGTCCTACTTTTCTCACTTCTTCCGTTCCGGCTCGGGTCTAGAAGGCAGGGCTCACAGGAATTGAGCCCTAGAGCATATGCACTTGGGACGTTTGTTGAGGATAGCTTACGCTGGTATAGTGAGCTCTTCAAATAAGAAGTGTCCAGACCTTGAGCTGTCTCGCGGCAGTCGCCTCATGCCGATTGTCAAGGGCACTGACAGTTGACAGTCGTCGGGATTCGGCATGTGGAATTGGTCTTTTTCGAGATGCTGCCCGTTTTGAAGAGTTTATTGCCTCATTGCCATCTGGAAAAGCATGATCTTCCCATACCAGGTTTGGCCATGTTGTCGTCTGGGACTTGAAGGTAAGAATCGGCTCACCTTCGGACCTAGTCTGTGCCCCGGGGCCGAACGATTTGAGGAGCAGTTCGTCATCAAGCTTGACGATCCAATAGAAGCGGCTTTTTGGATAAATCCGACGCCGCGATTTCGAGAAAGGACCGACTTGGTCCTCCGTGTACTGGTGCAAGCGTGCGGAGGATGGCTTGTGTGTATGCATCGCGAGCATATATCCGTAGGCGGAGAAGCGAAAAAACGTGACCTCAAACACACACAAAGGCAGTCAGGCGCATGTGAAGTTGTGAACCACTGGGCAGTTTTACCCCATCTGGGGTAAGCACCCCTGTCTGTTTGTGCCCCAGGGACCAGGGCTGGCAGGGAAACTCTTTCCCCTCCTCTTCCTTCTGGAAACGAGGCCATCCGGCCCTAAGAGCGTTGCAGTTTGGGCGGGCCCTGTCTGCATGAAGGAAGATGGCGGGGGACCAGAGTTGCGGAGAGAGAGAGAATCGATGAATGGGTACAGTCTTCGTCAGGCACTCCTAGGTCATTCAACAGTAAAACGAATACCAAACGAATATCACGAGCACGTACCACTCCATGGACTTTGTGATGTGATGTGATGTAGGCGGGGGAGATCAAGTCGGGAGCTTGCTGTTGAAGAATAACCATCGGACCGACACCGACCCTGCTGCAGTGCTTTGCTGTCCCATCCGGATGATGACTTGCATGTTGTTGGAACACAAGGCCAGACCCCAGACTCCAAGAGGTTGGTTCTTGGAGCAGGGTGCCTTTTTGTTCTGTTGACCACACTGGGAGAAATCCTCGCTTTGCACGTGCAGGCTTTGTGAACACCCCGAACATAGCCATCACCGTTTGCTTCCTTATAATGACTGGAGTGCAACTGTCGGCAACAGATACATTTTTCATTTCGATATTTCGGACCACGGATAATCCACATGTGCAGGTAGGTAGCAAGCTGTGACGATTGTACAGTAGTGTGTGTCCATGCATCGATTAAGCGTGTTTAGACATTGGTGTACCAGATTAGGAAGTCTGAGGAACTCGAAAGGGGTACATACGCAGTGGGAGTCTCCTCACCGTCAAAGCCGTTCTGGCCGTCGTCAAGAGACAGGAGCGACGAGCTACCCCGCAGCGCACATAGGAGAGGGGATCTGGACCTGGTGAAATCCTGTCGAAAATCTAGGTGAGGAATTGAGGGAAAGTTGCTACCGGTAATCCGCGTCCAAGATCTGAAATATTACCATAATGAACGGCCAAGCCCACAACACACATCTCGACTCTTGAGAAGGATGAAATGGACGTCTGTGATCAGTGAGTGATACAATAAGGCTCGAAGATGGGACGCTCATCTCGCTCGTAAGGCTGAACATGGATTTGAATGTGAGCACTGGTCCAAAGTGGTGATGGTGCGCTCGAAATAGCAACACACACCAAGGAATGAGGCTGATGCTGTGGCTTCGCGATTTCGGTTCAGTGATTGGAAGCGAGATCTGGTCCAAAGCAAGAATGGAAAAGCGTCAAGAGCGTTAGCCTTTTCGGCCCGAATGTGGGGCACGCTAACGACTGAGACAGGATGGCGGCTGCCGGGGTTGCCATTGGTTGTGGAGCTCTCCGCATTCCAAAAGAAGCTTAGTCCTCATGTCGGGTCAGCAAGCCAAGATCGATCTCTTGCTTTTTTTTTGCTTGTCACTTGTTCTTGCTTTGTCCGTCACAAAAACGTTTGTGTTCTCAAATGGCTGAAAACGAAAAAGAATCGCTTCAGAAAAGAGCGCAAATCCTTGAATGGATGGTTATTGAGCACAATCGTGCCCAGTTCTTCCTTGAGTCAATTTTCATGAGCGTATCCGTCCGTACTAACATCCGTACCCATGGTCTAGGCCAGGACGGCAAACTCCATTGGGAGTTTGCATAAACAAGACCACAAAGACGGAGATTACATAAGGCATGGGTCGCTGTGAATCCGTGATTCTGGAAACCCCCTTCGCAATCCAGAGCATGAAACAGTATGAGGGCTCGGTCACATAGTGGACTAGTCACTTGGTGAGGTCTCGAATCTATTTTGGCCCCCGTCGTCGCCGCCAGCTCTCATCCTCGAGCGCAAAGTCAGACTAGGGCTGGGGGCGCATGAATGATGGCGCACCTGGAGATTGATCACGATGGGTCTATGGGTGGAACGGAGACCACGACGGCAGCACCTTGGGGGCGCGCACATCAAAGCTGCAAACCCCCAGTAAGCATTGTGCATGACGCGCTCTGATTGGACGGTTCCAGGTGCTTTAGCAGTGCTTGACTCTGCAAATCACCCATTTGGACCCCTGTCCATGATCAGTCCACACCTTCGACCACGGAACTGAGAATTGGGTAATGTCTTGTTGAAGCCTGAGGCAGAAAACTCCTGGCACTTCTCGCTGCGCAACGTTACTGTGTCCGTATCTGGTCATCCCGTTTTGCCTTCTTTTGCCGCGGATGTCAATGCGATATTCTGAGAACAAGAGACACGATAGTGAACACTTTCCATTTCTACTGAGCCATTTTACGGATAGGCCTATTCCTTTGTTATAGAACCCAAGCCTCGAAGCTGCCAGGAATTTAGTTGCTTCTGTGCCTCCCGACCTCTGGATATCGAGAAGCCATCACATTCATCTGGCAGTAACTTGTTGGAAAAGGGATTTGTTCCTGGGCAATACATGGAGGGTCTAGCTCTCTCCCTGGTCTCAGATCTCAGGTTTGTTGTGCCTTTGCTGGTCAAAAAAGCAAAGTACAGTATCGTGCCACGACGCAGGAACAAGGAGAATTATCCCCTTCATATCCAACCCGACTAAGGCCATATTGAAGTCGGCAGAGTGAGACAGCATGGAGGTCTAGTCTCTGTGCTTTGGCTACTCAGGGGATCAAAGACAAGATTTGACTGAGCACAGCTGCCATGCCAGTGGATATGGCTCCCTTTTCTCGACATCTACGGGGCATCAACCGTCGGAAGAAGCGGTAATCGTCTGACAGCAGCGTTTTTGCCTCTTTTTCATGCTTTTACTCAGCCCATCGTGTGGTTGGACAATGTGCATTAATTCGCTGTTTCTGGGAGTCGGTGAGAAGGTCGAGTGTGGGCTGTGCCGTCGCACAGTTTTGGCCAGCTGTCGAAGAGAGAAGGCAGCGAGATTACAGCCCTCATGCGCTGAAAATGTCAGTGTCGATGGCTGTCGAGAAGCAAGCCACCGCCTGGGCTCAGACGAGATATGGGTGGCTTCAGCATGTCTTTCGCTTCAATACGGTATCATCCGTTTTTATCATTGTCAAAGGTTGAGCCTTGTGTCCACTGAAAATGTGCTCGGTTGTCGCTCAGCTCAGTTGCCGTTGGCTGGAAATGAAGCCATAAACGGACCCCGTTTCTTCTTTCAGCCCCTAGTCCCGATTCAGACACCCATCGCAGCACCCATGCTCCTTCCTCCTGTCTCCCGCTCATTTCCCTGAATCCCCCCAGCCCAGTCCCCCTTCCCATCCACCCTGGCGCCCAGTCCCCAGTTGACCAGCGACTCTTTGCCCTTTTCCCCCCTTCCTCCCGCCGCATCTGACAATTTCGAATCCTCTTTCGCCTCGCCTCTCGCCAAAACATCCACTCTACAACATCAAATTGCGACTCGTCCGAACCATGATTTCAGCATAAGGTGTTCTGGAATTGCGTCTGTTTTCCAGGAGCACAACTATATACATTTCCAACGGTCTCCGTCGCCCTTCTAGCGCTTTTCCCCGCGAGTTCGATTGCCGATTACCGTCCTCCCGGCACCCGCGTCGAGTTTGTGTGACGGGCCGATTCAACCCCAGATTTCCAGCAATTAACCTTTCTGGAGTCTCCACGATTGCACATAAGCGCCCCGGGCCATCTCAACGTCTGCCAGTTCGTCTGATATCAGTGTCGCCGATGCTGAGTCTGTGACCGCCAACGCCTGGTTCCGCTGCGTCCTGAATCGCCGGGTCTAGGAGTGCCACAGTTGCCACCAGTTCCACCAGTTCGCTGTCGGCGTCGGTGCCAGTACCCTTAATCGTATCCCAGCGACTGCACAGCGTGACGACAACATGACGACAGCCGTCAAAAGAGCGTGCGACGCCTGTCATCGGAGGAAGGTCAAATGTGATGGCATCAACCCATGTCGCAACTGCTCAGCTTCGCAGCTTGCGTGCACCTACAATGCCATTCCGCAAAAGAAGGGCCCCAAGGGCTCGCGGGCCAAGGTTCTGAGCGAGATTCGCGAGAAACAACACCAGTCGAGCCTCTCTGCAAAGGTCCAAAACCGAATGAATGGGATCAACAGCCCGCCGCCTAGCCCAAATCACACCCCGAATCCGGGTCTTCTGTCGAGCGAGATGGTCAAGCAATCCCTCGATTTCTTCTTCACCAACATGTATCCTTCAATGCCCATTCTGCAGCGACAGCGGCTTGAGCAACAGTCCCTGTACATGGACCAAAATCTCGACACATACTGCCTGCTCACATCGCTTTGCGCCTTCATGATGCTTCAGCCAGGTATGACCATGCCGGGCGTGGGCGGCGACCCCTACAGCTTTAACGAGAGCATGCCCGGTGCCAATCTCATTTCTGGCACTCTCCTGCTAGAGGAGACTATTCGGGTGCGAAAGGGCTTCAACTATATGGATGCGCCGAGTCTCAACACACTCTGCACGAGTTATTTCCTGTTTGCCTGCAACTACGGACTCGATATTCACAACAAGGCCTGGTTTCATCTGCGTGAGGCAACCACGCTGATGCACATGATTGGCATGGACAAGGAGAGGACATATCAGGAGCAGTACGACAAGGTTGAGTCTTCTCGGCGTCGAAGATTGTACTGGCTACTTTTTGTTACCGAGAGGTATGGACATGATTTACTTCTTCTACAAAAACTCTGACTATATACTAACTCGTTCTTATAGGGCATATGCCTTGAAACAGGGTCGCCCATTGACTCTGGAGGCCAGCATTGAGCTCCCGTCGCAGAATGATGACCCAACAGAGCCCCAACCACACCAACTAAACGCATTTATCCAACAGGTGACCCTTTTCCGGCCTTTCGACAATTCTCTTGTTGCGCTGTGGAATAAGACAAAGGAGCGCGACGAGGCCTCTGCCTTCTTGCAAAAGCAGCTTCCCGAGGTCCTCCCCCCTTATCTGAATGCCCCGCATGCGCAGCTTGCCGAGATGCAAATCAACCAACAGTGGGCCAAGAATACCGTCTGGCAGCTCGGTGCGGCGACTGGCAATGGAGACGAAAATGGGGTTCCTTATCCCTACCCAGTTGATATTCAGCGCGACCTCCTGCCCATGGTTACTGCCTTGCCTGGCCACCTGGGCCTCAACGGACTTGGCCTTGTTGAGAAATTGCTCGGTGTCACGTCCTCTCTGACCGAAGTTTTGGCTAGTCAACCGGCTTCCAGATCACCATTTGACATTGGCCCACGAGAACATCTTCACCAAATTCTCAACGTGCTCACTGTCATTCGTACCGGAGATCTTCGCTTCCTTCCGTTGCTGTTGCGCAAAGTTACCGATGTGCTCCCTAAGCTCGCAAACCCAATGCTTCAGAACGCTCCAGAGAACGCGCCAGTCCTCAACATTGACATCTTTGACGGTTTTGGCAATGCTGGGATGGCACAGCCTCCCATGTTTTGCAATGACGATTATGATAACAAATTCAACATCCAGCGGGTTGATGATATGGACTCCGGAAGCCCAAATGGAGCGCCGCAGAACAAGAATGAGCTGAATTCGCCGTTTGATTCGACCTCGTCAATGATGTCGCCGTCGGTAGACATGAACCATGGTCTGCCAGCCGACTTTAACTCCATGTCAGACATTGTCATGAGCCCAATAAGTCATGCACCGTCAACCTCTATACCCACCTCGGCGGCCATGAATAGCCAGCATTCCCAGCATTCCCCCATGACGCCCTTCCCTGGCCTGGGTTCTCAAATGCACGGGATGAATGCCGCCAACATCAACCCACCACCGAATATAGCACTCCCTTCGCAGATGCACCTAAGCCACGCAATGGGCGGCTCGTTAAATAACGGCCTGCCTAATGGATTGGGACAAGCGCTCAGTTCGAATGGCATAATGTCCCGTCCGCCTCCACCCCAGCGCACGGCAAGCTTCGCGATGGGTCCGCCGATACGGACAGTGGGCGACTTCCATGCACTTCAGCGGGCCAGCTCCGACCTTGGCTCAATGAACCCAATGGGTATCTCTTCAATGGGGACCGAACTGGACTTCAATACGCTTCCAAGGTAGTGACGCTGGACCGGTGAGTTCCAGGCTCTCCGGTTGAGAGGTGGTTTCCTTGAGTGCGATGCTTCGTTGTCCATAATGGGTCGACTTTCGCAATGTTGTCGATCCGATCAATGCAACAATTTTCTTTGTGTTTTCCGCTCGATCCTATTTGGTGTCTTGGACACGGCCTCGCTAGCGAGGCGCTCGGCATACATTATCGGAGTCCGGATCTTTTATCATTCTCCTTGTCCCTTGGTTTTAAGTTTGTGATGGGGCAAATGTTTCTTGGAAACAGACATTCGGAGGCAAAAAGCATACGGACCCTTCTTCAGATTACTCTACAAGCCTGACTCGCGCCACATTGAGTCACTTTTCCTTTGTTTTCGTGTATTGGGTATAGCGTTGGTGCAATTATTCTCGATTGGCGTTCAAATCTTTTCTGTCGAATGGAGGAGATTAGGAAATGGTTGTTGTGTCACGAACGGATTTAATGTGGATGGTCCAATCGAGGGGAGTTCGCGACACGTTGTTTGGTGACAACTTCTCTGAATATTATTTTGTCATATGTAACCCTTTTGATATTTTTAAGCGATGGACTTGGGCGATCTTAACAATTCAGTTACATTTGAACAGCTGTTGGTTATTTGGAGGATGCTATATTATATATAAATAACACACCCTTCTGTAGCCGTCTTTTATATAACGTAGTCAGGCTAGATTGGCTCATGAAATTTCAATACAGATTGTCTCCGTCATCACTCTAAACTGGGTCTTGCCTGTAATATTTCTGTTAACTGGGTCTTGCCTGTAATATTTCTGTTCATACGGGCAGTTCTACGTCAGTGTAGAAACACAAGATCGAAACGGACAATTTGGAATTTCTCATCGATCATTTTAATTGTCCATATTCTACGTTGTTTTGTGTCTGAAAGATCTTCCGCGCGTCTGATCTACAGCCGCTGTGGGATGTCTTGTATTTATGCCGCCTCTAATCTCCTCCCACTCCTCCACCGGACATCCTCCTTGGGTACTCCGTCGACGACCGGTGAGAGCTTGGATACAGACACCAAGTGTGGCCACCTCCCAGAATCTCTGAGCTCCTGGGCCAGTCTTTTACATGTTTTCGAGACATTAGTTTCGACCGTCGAGGAAGAAAGGTACGAGAAACCGACAACCCAGATTGTGCGTCTGCCTGGGTCCTGGGTCAGTTCCAGGTCCGTGTTATGTACATACAGTACCTTGTGGCCCAGATACCGTTAACCAGTATGCACGGAAGTCGGGACCGAAGACATGCATCAAGACAGGAAGTCGTGAAACCTTGTGGTAAACCGGGCTGGCTTTTACTCAAGGTGAACCATGCGCTTGCCGATTACCTTAAAGTTTTTAAGCTACGTGATGCTTGAACGCAAAGCACAATTGGCCGGGCAAATAAGCTTTACAGAAAGCCTGTGTTCAGAGGGTGACCGGGAACGTCGTCGACGAGGGCCAAGTTTTTTACGACACGGAAGCCAACGTGTAATCGTCGATTCCCTTTACCAAATCTGCGCTTCACACTTTCTCTCCGCCTCAACCACACCTGCATGGCGGATTCTCGCCTCCACTAACCAACCTGCGGGTAATCTTACAATGATGGCTGAATCTTGGTTTAGAAGACATCGGGGTACATTCTCCGCCTCCAAGCTCACCTTGACAGCAGCATCGACACTGCGCCTGCCCTCCTTCTTCTGATACCAACGGTAACCGCCCAAACCGTTCATGCGGACGGACACCGGGATCAATTACCTCATGGGGGACAATGTAAGGGAGCACGACGCGGAATAGTACTCATCAACGATGCAGGTCTCTATACGTTCATCGGAGAGCACACACCCATTCGGTCCAACACACATATTATATCAACAGTCGACCGATAATTAAGTATACCCCGCTCTTTTGTTTACGAATCAGGGGGCTGGCGAGCTAGAGGCTCATTGTTTGCATTGACGTAGTAATTATAGCCAACGACTCACCACCGACTCGTTGCATACTCCAAAAGTCCTTCTGTTCCTTGGTCTGACTTGACCGGGCGAGCACAAGTGTAACACGGAACAAATGCTGGGGATTTAGCTAAGTCGTACAACAACTCTCTGCGGGAATTGGGGCATTCTTTTATTGACGGCCCAATAAAACGACTTGCTTGAATCAAGTGAGCGACCAACTTGGTTCCAACTGAAAGCTGACCGAGCCGGGCTTCCCCCAACTTAAATCCATACACTCCCAAAACAAAGTCTGATTCGTTGGAGAGTTCGTGGAAAGGTACCTCTGACTCCCGAAAGTACTGATGGTGTTGTTCTAAGCTGGTCCCTTTTTGGCCCGTCGTTACCTAGCAGCGGCGGTCTGGTTTGTTCCATGTTTGCCTTGTACACAGGGAAAACTACATCTATTTTTCTCCTCATGGCTGCATGTCATCATGCCGCTCGCAGCCCATGGAAAGCAAAAGAGGCTAGAGACGGAGCTATAGGACCCATGGCCAACGGTCGGCCAGGACTTGAATGACTCCAGTTCGAGCTCGAACTGGACCGGACTCTGGATGGTGAAGCGGCCGCATCAAGACTTAGTTGTCCAAGTTCAGCGGACTACAAGTCGATAACCAGACCATCTCGTGTGCTCTCCAAGGTCCGACAGAAACTAGAGTCGGGTAGTTCATGCCCAAAATGTTCCGAGTGGCAACGGTTTCTCAGGAACTGAAGTTTAAACAGACATGCTCGTGATTTGGTGTCATGGTAGAATAGATATAAGACTCCATGAAGGCCTCCTCTGTTTCTAACTGGAACAAAACAAGCCAATCTGACCGAACACAGCTTTCTATTTCTATTTCCAGATCCGATCCTTCAGCCCAAAGAAAACAGGGAAACCCCTCCATCTACCAGGTGAGGAAAGCAAAAGTCACGACGCAGTGTAGCCATCCACCCATCTGACATCTTACCACCGCAGAAATCATCACCTCCCCGCTTGGTTCTTTGGGATCAAATACTTCGGGAAGCCTTCATCCACACTTGACGTATCAAGTGTACCGCCCCACCTACCTTTTATATATTATATTCCCACCTCCAAAATCTTTCAAGATGGCCGGCCTTTCTACCACTCCTGTTGCCACTTACGGCCGTGATCCCAAGATTGCGGAGTCCGTCCGTGAGAAGCTCCTTCCTGATTTTGAGGGTGAGTTACTTCCACGTCCTATTGTTTGCTTTCCGTCTGATCCATCGCCCCGGAATACCACCGGGTACTTGTCACGCTTTTTACCCCCTCACCTTCCATCTCATCCTTTCCTTGGGAACTCATGAGAGTGGGTCAAGCTCTCCTTCCTAGCCCTTATCACACCTCTGATTAGCATTTGTTTCACCTCAACCTTGAGCAAACCTTATTTCACAACGAACAAACCAAAGCCCCTCAACTACCTACTCACTCGCCTACTATACACGCACCATCTCCTCACACCGGGACTCACCAACCCCGCTGCCTTCCCTACCAAACTTTTAGGACCTCAAAAAGTCTAACCTGCAAAATCCAGTCGTCCACTGCTGCCTAGACTTCGCAGCGGCCGAAAAGGAACTCCCCGCCATCTGCGCAGGCGAGGTCGAGGTCAGTCCCTCCTCGGGCCTAGGATCCAACGCCCACACCGCCCCAGCCCAGCGCAAGATCCCCCAGGCCATCTTCTTCGGCGGGGGCTTCACCGACGAGGAGTACGACAAGATCGTGGCCGCCGTCAAGGCCCGCGCCCCCAACTGCCACTTTGTCAAGGTCCAGAAGCGCGATGTCCTGGCCGCGGGCTCGTTCGGGCCCAATCCGGACACCATTGCCAAGATTTACCGCAAGAAGATGGCTGCGTTGGCCGCGGCCTAGGTTTTTTGTGGCGATTTTTAAGGGGAAGGGAAAGGGTGTTAGATGTAGAGGGGGAGGAGGAGTAGTTGGCTGTGACAGAAGTGGTGGACTTGGAGGAGGAGGAGGAGCAGAACGTCAAAGGGGTCATTGTTATACTATTCTCGAGGACCACGACGACGATGAGACGGCCTCCCACGGCTTGTTCAACAGACAAGGAGAGCGGCGCAACATCTTGTCGGAAACTTATCAGGAGCAACAACAGCCACAATCATCGTCTCGTCTAGCACAAAGAAAAGTCTTCAACGCCTATGATGACTCGAGACAATGTACGGCCTGGTTCGACACCATCCTGATCGGCATCGCTGCCATTGCAAACATACACCACCCCGTGGTCGACATGGATATTTTGGAAGAGGCCTCGGCGGCAGATGCTGTTGCGCACAGATTACAACAACAACGGGAGCAGCATCTGTCGAGGTTTTCTCATGGGGATGACGTGGACGCGGTGCTTCTAGAAGATCTTTCATTTCGTCGCCGGCGGTAGTTTGGCTTCTTGCTTTTCCCTTTTTTGTCCCTTTTTGAAATTACTTTATAATACGCGACCGTCCTTTCGAAGGCACATTTTGGCATGTTATTCCTTTCTAGTTACTTTCAAATTTAAGAGATTGTGGGACGGATGTCGAGGAGGCAAGACTTGCACACTGGATTTGGAAGGACTCATTGTGTTTCAGCCTTTGCATCTATGGGCAGGGCATCATCTGTTTTTGTTGACTATGTCGGAGATCGATTCTAGTTCAGAACCTCCGCATGATGTTAGTCTATAGGGGTCGAGGAATTATATAGGCAGTTTCGAGTTCCCATAGAATTCCAAGATTTGGGGTAAATAAATCCTTTTGTGCTGTTTACTGTGATATCCGTGGTGAGCACTCCCGAGTTTATGATGCCTTCCCAGCACTCCCCAAATCCTCAACAACATTCTCGCAATCCCAAGTCTCCTTCTCCAGCGCCTCCACGGTCCGAATCAAATCCCAGATCCTCGTCCTCGCCCGGACCATCTCCTCCTGCTGCATCTTGTACGTCCTGGCGAACAAGTCGACCATGAAATCCGGCATGCTGGTCTTTTTCGCCGACCGGTAGTCATACACCACAATGTCTTCTTCCAGCCGGGCGGCGATTCGTCTGTGCTGGTGGGAGAGGACTATGCAATCTAGCATGAATGCGCTTGGGGCGGGTTCGCCTTCTGGTTTTGAGCGCAGTTTGTGGTAGACTGATATCTTGTCTGGGTAGACCATTGGCTGTTTATTGTAAGGCCAGATTAGTCTCTGCGTTGAACCTGATTGGAACTACTTGATTCCCAAACTAGAGCTAGGGAATGAGTAATATCGTGATTGTTGTGATGGTGGAAACATAACAGGGGGGGCCCATACAAACTTGAAATCAGACTTCAGACTCCTCATAATCAACCCAATCGCCTTGGGGGACATCAACTCGGCCCATTGCTCTCGATGTGCCGGATCGACATGCACGGAAAAGTTGGTGATCCAGTTGACTCGTGCCGACTCGGCATACCGAAAGTAGTTGACGTTGTTTACATGGCCCTGTTCCACTCCGATGTCAGTCAGTCACGGCCAACAAAACTCACAGGAGGGAGGGTGAATATGGATGGCAAACGAAAACCTTACAAAACTATCCATCTCACCCCAAGCAATCTTATGTGAATCCAGTCCCCTCCTCCCGCCCGTGAGGAATCCTTCACTTCCCGCAAGGAGATCTTTCCACTCGACGGCCAAGGCGCGAAGGACCTCGGCCGAGCGCGAAACTTGCTGGTTGGAACATCCAAAGATGATGCATTTTCCTACTCGATCCCGTAGGTCCGTGATCCATCGTGCTGGAGGGGGCGGTGGGATTTTGCTTATAGCAGTATCTGAGCTCCTGTGGTTGTTGGCTGAGATGGAGAATTGTCTTCTGGCGAGAAATGATGGCCCGAGGGCGGATGAGTGAGCTGGTGGTTTGAAGCCGCTCAGGCTCGATACGAGCCTTACTCTTGGGATTGGGATTGTGTGCATTTTTGTTTTTGTGTGACTCAACTTGTGTTGAGGTGAGGTTCACTTGATAGTTCTGTGAAGGGGACCATACACGTACAGGAGGACAGATACGGAAGGGTCTCACGGGAGCGGTTGTCGTCGGATAATGAGGTCACTCCCGTCGGATTCGTTATCGGGAGCCCTGGAGTACACTAGGCGATCAGAGCTTGGCTTAGCTTGGCCTCTATGGTCTCGTTTTACAGTCAAAATATATCAATCAATTACGGATACTCCGTGCAGCTCATCAATCGAGTTCATGAGGTTCTACGCTATGGTTCATCTCAATGGGAGAGAGGTTGGTTCCTGGCGGTTGGATTCTCGATTCCTCCGGTGATATATTCTTGGCACCGTGGCGGGGAAGAAATCCGCCCATGATGTGGGGTCAGGGGACAGAGAGATCTCTTCGCGGGAGATGATTTCCGTTTTGTACTCATCAGTTGCTAGATAATCTAGCTCAATCGTCTTGATCACGAAGACTCAATCACCAATTGGTCAATCCTACAGTTTACGAACATGTGTAATGTTTTTTCTGGTGAGGACAGCACCACACATCGTGGTGATATAGGTCGGTAGTGAAGCTCCGGATTACAAGCCCGTAGCTGATAAGATAGCGCTGAAACACAGCCCCAAAGAAGGTCGATGGCGTCACTGTTCAGCTGAAAGAGCCGCCAAAGTGCGCCAAGACCCATCTCATGGACCTCAACTCACCCATCCAACATCCCACCTCACTCACTGCTGTGAAGCAAAGGCTCATCTCACCAACAGAGAGCAACGCAATAACCACGAGTCACATATGCAAATGACCGACATACCATGATATGCAATCCTCAAAATGGCATCACCTAATCCCGAGCTAAGAAGGCAGGTAATCGCCATATACAAAGGTTAGTCTACCAAACTCTCTCATCCTGACTTGCCGCATGTGAAGCTCCTTGCTCCTTTGCTTCGGGGCTTATATACATGTGGGTACAGATAAATGAACAACTACTAATCACGATGATAGAGCTCCTTCATCTGGGTCGAAACTACCCCCTAGGCTTCGGCTACTTTCGCCCACGATTACACAAGGCCTTCATGGCCAACGCGCAGCTCAAGGACGAGGAGGAGATTCGCAAAGGAATTTCGCGGGCTGACTTTGTGCGGAAAGGTATGTGGCTTCCAGGTTCCAGCTCTTTTGGAATCTCATACTTTGGCCGTACATGAACCGCAAATCGTGTCACTGATTTACTAATATGAGATATGATTCATAAGAGATCGAAGCTCTGTAAGTAGACACCATCCAAATCTCATCACCTCGCCCAGTCTCAATAAATGGCATATGAACCCTACGTCTGCTAATGCTTTGATAGATATTACCTCAAGAAATATCGAACACTAAGGAAGGCATATGATGGTGCTTGAGCCAGATATATGCGCACGGTGTTGAACGTTAGTTACTGTGGGCGAATTATGCCCATGGAAGAGTACAGCAAAAGGGGCAAGGGATGGGCCACGTTTTCAAAACACATGAGCACGCTTGATGTTGATTCTACCACAACTGGTATCGGCCCGGTGATCTCTTCCCACACAGGGCCAGCCATCGAGATTCAGCAGGGAAGTTCACCCAAAGATAAATACGAGGCTCATGTAATGTAATGGCGACAAATGGATAGCATTCGCTATATATAAAGAACGAAATATGCAGATAGACCCAAAACCAGGTGATATCCCAAATTCCCAAATCTAAAGAAAACTATATATATAAAGACAGGTAACGTTATGTATCCGCCATATATATAAAAACAAGAAGAGAAGAAAAAAAAACATGGGAAAATGGCATTCCATCATGATGCATCATGCAGATGCCCGTTTTCGGGCCCACCAAGCTCCTACCTCCAGACATTCTCCCCAGCTCGTCCCATTCTCCTTGACCAAGTCATTCATCATCTTTCCCATCCAACCGTCCCATTCGTCCTGACTCTTCCCGCTCTCTTCTCTGAGCAAATGTTCCAAGCTCTGAATCATCTGCACCACCGTCAGCAGCGCCGTCCTCCGCAGCGCCGCAGCCCCCGGTTCCAGCCCTTTCCCGGGCGTTATCCCTTCCTTGCCCGACTTGCGCCCCTTCGTCTCGATATAGCTCTTCCCGTCCTTGGTCACGACACCGCCGACGCCTTCCCGCTCCCAGCGGACCTCGGAAAGCGGCACTGCAAGGCGGCGGTTCCCGACCCCTGTTAGAATCTCGGCTTCCTGCAGGAGGCACGGCCCGACCAGCGTACACGGCACGGGCGACAGCGAATGCTTCTCCAGCGCTCTAGATATCCACCCATTATACTCCACCAAAAAGTTATTAAGCGGCCCGCTGAGGGGTGTGTTGGCCGTCATCAGGTAAGCTCCGAGACTGGCAGCTTGCCGTTGTTCGTCCTCGTCGCTGCTGCTGTCTTCGCTGTCTTCATTGTCTGTGGACGTTGCTGTTCCCGCGGCCGCCGAAGTCGACGAGGCCGAAGGTTCCGGAACATGGGGCCGAAGCATCCGAAGGGTGTGGTCGCTATCCCAGATCTCAATGGTTCCACCGGGGGAAAGAATACGCAGATACTCATCCATAATAGTTTGTTGCATCAGAGTTACTGTCGCCAGCGACATATCCTTTACCATGACCAGGTCGAACTCTCCGTCCTGGAACGGCCATGGTAGTTTTCTGAGATCATGTTGTACAAACCGCCATTTCATGTCCTTTTCCGGGCGGTCGTCCCCTGATGTAGTGGAGGATGATGGTGAAGGTCGGTTATTAGCTGAGCCGGATCCAGATGCAGATGTATTCCCAGACACATTCGCGCCTGGCGCGATGGGTGCAATATCGATGCCCGTAAATGAGATGTTGGTGTGCTGCCCTTGCTTTTCATAATACTTGTAGCACATCGTGCTCCAGAAGCCAGCCCCACAGCCAACCTCCAGGACACGGGCTGGAGGTTTGTTTGCAAACTCTGGCGAGCATATTGGCCTCCCAAACAGTTGCATCAATAAAAGCGTTCTCAAGCTCTGTCTGTGCAGTTCTTCCAAGTCGACCGGCAATGGGTATGGTAACGTGGGGTCCGCGATGTATGTCCGCCCGTTGCGGACAACAAATGGTCGGTTCTGTTGTGCGGCTAACTCGGCGCTGGAGGGCTGCTCGCTTGAGAGCATGGTACGACTGCTTACCGTAGTAGCGCCAGAGACGCTCGATATGCTCTCGGCGCGGGGAGCGGCGTTCCCACCTGCTTTCGAGCTCGAACCGGCGTCGGCGAACATGGTGGCATGATGAAGCATTCGTCGGTCGGGCTGGGAAGAAATGGCAGCGGCGGCGGCAGCAAAGTCGCTGGCGATGGTGGAGGCTATGGGGCCAGTTGCAGAGGCTGGGGTCCGGGCAGAGGAGGGCTCCGAGGCGCTGCCAGCATGCAAGTACTTGAATGAGGTGTCGTGGGTTTCCAGCCGAGGGGTTGCTGGCAGCTGCTTGTTGTGGAGATAACGGGTCGATGGCGTAGTCATTCGCTCCCGAGTGTCACGTCGAGGGAAGATGCGGTGCTGGTGTTCTGCGGGCGTGGGTGTAGTTGTACCGTCTGTCGCGCTCGTGGCTGTCACACTGGAGGCAGCATCGGAGTCGCGGTCAGAGGCGTCGGCTGCGTGGGCACTGGCGCTGGCGCTGTCCTTGCCACCGCGCTTGTTGCGGACGGCTTTGGGGTTCCCGTTCCAGTTGCTTTCGAACACGGGCTGCTGTAGCCACGAGAGCTTCTGTGGGTTGGTCGACGAGGATGAGGACGACTGGACTTCGGTGCGCGAGCTGCTCGTGGTACTGGCGCTCGAGGTCCTGATGTGGCCAGCAGCACGCGATCGCTTCTTTCCCGATGTGCTGCCCGACGTCGAGTTGGATCGAGCGGGCCGATTGGAGTTGGAGCTCTGAGTTTGTGTATGCGGCTCGACTTGGTAGGCGGATAAAGGGGCCCTGGCGGCTGCATATCCCGAGAGAAACTCCATTCTGGCGGGTTCCTCACTTCTTTAGGGAGGCTCTTGAATGGATCCGGGTCTTCAGGGGCTTGCCGGGATTGGGGGTCCTTGGGGGGGGTTAAAAGTGCAGCCCAGGCAGGTGGTGGTGCAGTTTACCAGTTCGAGGCGCCCCGCCGGGAAGGCGCACTTCGGTGGGTTCGGTTCAGATTCGCTTGTGTCACCCGCTGCAGCCCGCAAACTGCTGCAACTCCAAACATGGACTGCACAAACTTTCGATGCAATAAAGAAAGAAGCGACCGCTGATGAGAGGTTGCTGACACTGCTGACAGCAGGTCGACCCTGTAACAGCCTGTCAAGGACCTCCTCCTAATGGTAGCAACAGGGCGCGAGTTTGCTTTGTTTGTCCCCCTGGCAATCCTCTTCCACTCTCCTGATGCGGTGTGCTTGGCCCTGAATCAATCTTGTGGCCACAAAACTTCCCCTCCATCCATTCATAACACACCGTCTCCTCTGAAGAAGCCTTCGGGTCTCTTTCCTTTTTTTTTATTCTGTCGTTTCTTTTTCCCCTTTCCTGGTTCTCGTATTCGTTTGATTCCAGCGGTATGGATTCGTTTTGACAGAGAGCCGGATCAGCACGTCTGCCCGGTTTCTAGAAGCCGTTCGAGATCTTGGCCGTTTCGTGCCCTTGCATATCATGTGCCATTCGGCTTGTTGAGGGGCCCCCAAACTGAGACGACCGACGACCTGTTTCGCGGGCTCAGGATGTCTTGGATCTCTTCCGCCCCTCCCGCTGTCTCGGTGTTTCCTGGAATGGGACTGTTGAAGAAACACGGCAAATTGTTATCCTGCTGATCTTTTCCCCTTCGCCCGACGATGTCTGAACGGAATGGAGAGGTCTTTTTTTTCTCGTTGTCCGTGACGGGAGCTGGCTGATACAAGGAAAGCCGGGCCTGGTGATCGATCTCTCTTGTAGTGTCTGTCAGGATATCTTAAGAGACTGTCCCTTGACGTCCGCGCCGGAGTAGATTGTGGCCAGTTATGGTTGGCATGGCTTGTTCTTATTTGGTTGGTGATTCTGTTGTGACTTTGACCTCGTTGGTTGAAGATTCGAACAATACATGTGTCCAGAGGAGACGGTTGCGATTGGGGACTGGGACGCACCCACCGCCAGGATACGGGAAATAAGGTCGCGCGTTTACAGGGGAGTGATGAGATGCGAAATGGTTGTAGAGAGGGCGGGGGGGAGCAGAGGGCGACTTTGAATGAGCGAGAAGGCTTTGAGAGAAAGCGTTCACAAGTCGCGAGGGGCAACAAGGATGTCAGTCACAGCAGTCTCACGAATACGGATGGATATCAGAGACAGGGACAGACACAATCGAGCGGAAACTGGAGGCCATGGAGACGGGCAGGCTTCCGGGTATTAAATGATAAACCATTTCTTCGCTGCGGCGGCCCGGCCCCGATCAAAGTATACTAGTCACGGGCACGCATGATTGCGTGCATCAAATCGATTCCTGGTCTGCCACTCGCGCCTCTCACAGTCGACTTCTCTCACCTTTGCTTCCGATTTTAAGACCTCAATCTGGCCGACTGGGTGTCTGGGTGTGGGTGGGAAAGCAAGCAAAGCCGAAAGGTGGAGTACGGACAAGACAAAATTGGAAAAGCTGGTCTCCGTAGGCCTGTTGTCAAGTTCCCCGCACTCCTTCCGCCGTCATGGATTGGCTGGGCCGACACTGGGTCAAGAGCACCAAGCCTGGGTTCGTGGAGTCTTTTGGCCAGAACGCTTGCCAGCACTTGCCCGTCATTGGCCGAGACGGCCCTCTACGTTCCTGATATGGATGGATGGAGGGCAGGAGATGGCCGACCAGAAGTTCCGCAGATGATGTTGTCACCCTCAAAGCTTTGCTGAGAGAGTAAAATGTAAGAAGCTGGCGGGCTGCTGCCACAGCCCGCCACCATCCGCGACTCTACACCCACCGGTCCACGGTTTTGAGAAGCTGATAACCAAACATTCCTCGAGCGTGCCACTTGCCCGCCTTGAATCATCTCAGATGAGTACCAAAAAGGGAAAGTTGTCCGCCACAATGCTTGTGTGTTTGATATGTGTGTGGCAGGGCGCTGGTGGTAGTGCTCGAGCGCCTGCATACATGGCTGCAGAGGGAGGGGGAATGCCGAAGACGTGCCCGATAACAATAAAACTCCGGAAGAGGAGGGGAATTCAGTGAACCAACACTCGTTTGTTCCGCCTTTGAAGGCCTCGTTGGAGGTTGTGAACCACCTTGCCAAGCTCAGTCTTCAAGGTGGAAAGGCTACCGGTAGGCCATCAATTGAGGCTGAAATCACCTCCCGTTCATCTTCTCGTTGGCGCCAGGCCGCTACGGAGAAACCTTTTGTCTGCTCGTCTGGCTTACGCGGACTGCTATCTTCACCTACTTTGTGTGTTAATGCATTGCCATGGCACAATAATCGCTACATAGTTGCGGGCGGAAACTCAACTCCCCTACTATGTTTAAATTGGGATTATCTTCAAGGCAATCCTGTCGCTGTCCTCTTATAACCCCAGTCACGGTGTGGCTGTAGTCGACGTGTACCGTAACGGGTCACTCCATGTCGGCTTAGTCAACCTTTTTATATCAGTATACACTTCCCAACAGGACTAACGGGCTCGAGGTCGGCGACGTTTGCTGGGTAGTCATCCATCCGTATGCGACGTTACTACGGATATCCGTATACCTCCCTACCTAGGTAGGTCTGAAGGGGAAGTTGCCAATGTTAGAGGCTACAGTATATAGCCTCGAGGTCCTACCCATGTGCCCCGTAGACCATCTGGTTCCCGGTTGACGATGAGGAGGGCTTCTGTTACTCTCAACGCCGTTCAGAGCCTTGTCTTGGGTGTTGGATGGCATATCAGGCCAGTCCAAGTCGGCTTCTGGATGAATGGTAAAACTGGTTGAGTATACGCAATCCCCGAATAAGCGACCTGTCACTGACCAACCTCTCCAAAACAGTGTTGGTTTATCAGGCACTTGTCTTTCTTCGCGAATGGTGCGAAAATTATTGGATAGTACTGGTCTTCTGCCAACTTGGACACGTCGGTGGTCACTGGCGCTTTGTGAATGAGGTTACTTGTCGTGCCCACACCAGCTGATAACGACTGAGAACTACTACCGCCGACCGATAATGGATGGAGGGGCTTTCGTTTCACCAATTGTGCAGTGCTGAAACCTGCTTCCGAACCTGGCTGTCGAGGTGTCTGGAAGCTCCATTCCTGCTGTTTCCTGTTCTGGTCAGCGCCAGAGCCGCTTTTGATCCAGATTTGTTTGTAACCTGGAGTCATTTTCTTCTGCCCCTCCTTTATCTTGAGAACACAAACTCTGACATGGGTGCCGGCTCGCTGCTTGCGGTTTCAATGTACGGACGTCGGGGGAAGAGTCGCTCTGCACAATCTTGGCCATCGCATTGTTTCAGCCCCCCAGATGCTGCGCTGGCAGTGGACTCGATGTATGAGTTCTAGTATTCTTATTCTCATCAAGGCAACTCTGAAGGGCTGAAGCACAAGTGGGCACTGTGACACTGTAGTGTGTACGGAGTACAGCTGACGGGTGTACCGTGTATCCTTACGTAACTGTTACTGGGTGGGGCCTGGCGGTTAGTCGCGCTTTGATCACGTGACATCCACAATAATTAGGTAAGCAGCCGAACTCGCCTCGCGTTCCTGCTTGCTGCTTGCTATCTCTGCATTTGGGTTCGCATTGTAACAGGCCAGAGGCCACAATCAGACGAAGATGCTTTGGACAATCTGACCGACGGCGTTCGACGCAAACCCATATCATTCACTCGAGTATACATTGAATTGCCACCATAGTATCAGCCAGCGACGTTGTGCGCATTCTTTACGTCGGTACGTACGGTCTGGCTTGTTGTCCCGCCCTCGCTGCATCGCCAGATGAAAAACCTCCACCATCCGCCAACCCCCTCCTAGCGGACCAAGCCCAAAAACCACAACCGCCTAGCGCTGTTGCTCCCTACACAACCTCTCATCTCGAAGTTCGATCCCTCTCGTCTCGTCTCCATCCACGCTTCACCAGACAGCCACTCGAAACCCACTCCATCTCACTCGCATTGGCCAGCTCTGGGCACCGAGCCACCGCACGCGTCAGGAGACTTGTGACTAACGTCTATCTTCTCTTCTGTTTAGGCTTGTAACTCCAACGAAAGAAGAAAAAAAAGATAAAAACCGAAACGAGCTTTTCGCCCAAGTCAACGCCTGTGTGCCTCAGCTATTCCTACCACCGAATCTCAAAACTTTGGTTTACGTGTCTCCGATTCAACCGCCGGACTGTCTCCTTGTCGGCCTTGCTCTCCGGACCGCACACAGTCTCGCAACGTACTGCTTTCCCCTTCGCGACAATCCGACAATCCGATCCAGCCTCTTGCCGTTGGATGGCACCTTGATTTGCTTCCATCCCCTTCCTTTCACGGCACACGCTCAGCAAATTGCATCCATGCCCGACCAGGATCCTGTTGAGCCTCATGCAAACCTTGGTGCTTCCGATTCTCTGCTTGCCTTCTCCCGTTTTTCGCGCTCGACCATCCGCAGCCCGGCCGCCGGATCCACGATAAATTCTCGCCTTCCCATACCATCAGCTATAGATGGCAGATGGTCAGCGGTACTTGCTGCCGACTTTCTCGAACCCGCTAGCTTCGCAGTACAGTTCTAGCAGCTTAATCACCAACGACCTGCTTGTCAAATCACTGCTCAACCAGCTGGCACCGGAACAGCCATCTCCATCCAAAGCGCCAACTCTGGCCCCTGCGAATCAAACCCTTCGAGGCATGTTTCCGCAAAACCACCAGCAGGGACACAACTCCCGTATCACTGGCGCCCCAGGACGGCAGAACCCGATGCAAAACTACTTTCCCCAGCAAGTCCCACATCTGCACCAACAAGTGTCTCAGCACCATCAACTCCAACAACAGGAACATTCGGGTCATGGCGCTGCGGCAAACATGATGGGCCATTCGCCCTACTCCGGTGGAGTTATGGCCAACGCCAGTCCTTTCTCTGGTAACAACATGCAGGTTGCGCAGCACGGTGCGACTGCCAGAGGTGGACAAGCCCAGCAACTCCCCGAGCATTGGATGGAGCAATTGCGACTGCACAAGGAGTCAGAGCGAGCGCATTCCATGATGACCGAGAACATGCAGCCTCACTACTACGCGCGACTCAAGGCATCAGAAAATAGAGGAATAGGGGGGCCAGCAATCAGTTCTGGGGGTTCGGGTCCAGCGGCTGATGGTGAGGAGGACAGGAGACGGCCTTACCAGGTCATCAACCCCAACAAGCGACAGGACTGGCACAACTTGGATATGACTGGTCAGGGCATTCGCACTCTCTCGCCGGCTCTTTTCATGTACGAGTTTCTGCAGGAGCTGTATTTGGGCTCCAATCAGTTGACTTTCCTCCCTCCCGCCATTGGGAAGCTACGGCGTCTGAGGCTGCTAGAGGCGTCGAATAATCAAATATCCGAGCTCCCCCCTGAGATTGGAATGTGCACCGACCTCAAGACTCTTCTTGTCTTCAACAACCGGATCACGAGTTTACCGACCGAATTGGGGTTCCTCTACCACTTGGAAATGCTAGGGATAGAGGGCAACCCTTTGAACCCTGGAATCAAGCAAGAACTTATGGAACGTGGGACCAAGAGCTTGGTCAGCAAACTACTAGAACAGGCGCCAAGTAAGTGATTGTGCCAACTTGTGTCTTACCACTCCGCATCCTTGCTAACCATTTCTACAGTATCTAATGCCCCGGCTCATCGCGAACACATCGTCTTGAACCACCACGCTTCCTCGAATCTTGAACATGTCAAGGTGCTCACATGGAATATCCTGTGTGAAAAGTTCGCGACCCCACAAACCTATGGCTATACTCCTCCACGAGCTCTCAAATGGGAGTACCGGAAAATGGAGATCCTCAAGGAAATTCGCGAAAAAGACGCGGATATCCTATGTCTCCAGGAGATTGCCGGCGACGCGTTCAATGATTTCTTCAGCCCCCATTTGGCCCAAGAAGACTACCGTGGCATTCTCTTCCAACGACCCAAGGCGAAGACGATGAGACCCGCCGAGGCCCTTAGTGTGGACGGGTGCGCGGTCTTCTACAAAAATACCAAGTGGCACTTGATTGACAAACAGCTGGTGGACTATGCCAATATTGCCATCAACCGTCCGGATATGAAGAAAACCCACGACGTATTTAATCGGGTGATGCTCAAGGACAACGTCGGCCTCATCTGCTTCTTTGAGAGCAGAGTGACTGGGGCTCGCATGATTGTCGCGAACACGCATTTGGCCTGGGAGCCCCATCTGGCGGATGTCAAGTTGGTGCAAACCGGTATCCTCATGGACCAGCTTGCCATGCACGCCGACAAGTTTGTGCGCTGGAAACCGCTTACCGAAAAGGATAAGAAGGTGTATCAGGGCCCGAAATCTGGTGACGAGGACGAAGACGGGAGTCAGGCGCCCGTACCATTTGTGCCATCGCAAGAGTATCGCAACATAACCGAAATTCCCCTAATTGTATGCGGTGATTACAACTCGACAATAGACAGCAGCGTGTACGACCTGCTGCAGAAGGGACGAGTCCCCCCTGACCATAGCGACTTTGGCGAACACACTTACGGCAACTTCACTAAGAATGGAATTGAGCACCCTTTCAATATGAGGTCTGCGTACTACCATCTTGCGGGATCACCTCATGAGCTGGCATTCACCAACTACACTCCTGGCTTCCAGGGAGTCATCGATTATATTTGGTACTCTACCAATACCCTCGAAGTGGTCTCGTTGCTGGGCCCGCCGGACCAAGAACACCTGAGGCGTGTTCCTGGTTTCCCCAACTACCACTTCCCTGCTGATCACATACAGCTCGTTGCTGAGTTTGTAATCAAGGCGCGCAAGGAGAAAAAGATGGTGACGGAGCCGGATTTTGGATCTAGCAGCAAAGAGCGAAGAAGTGAGAGAGGGAAGGAATAGACGCTGTCACAAAATATATGACCTGCTTTCTCTTGCAATTCAAACCACAGCGATTCATGAGCCATTCTAAAGCAGCGGCTTGGTTGAAACGTCAGATTTCTTTTGTCCAGTTTTGTTTTATCTCCTTCTTGCGTCTCATTTTTGTCATGTTCATTCTATCTGCACGGGTGTGTTTCTTGATTGGGAGGCGGCGGCAACGAAAGGTGTTTCTGGATCTGGATGCTCTAACTAGTCCCTCGCTTTGAACTACAGCTTTTCCTCTCTCTCACTCTTTCCCCTCCTGCTTCTCTGTTTGCTGTCTCGTCTTGCTCATCTCTTCGGTCTTTTGTGTCTTTATCCACCTCGTGCTGTCCATTTCATCTCGTCACTTGTCTCTCCTGTCGCGTGACCTGTCGCGTGACCTGGTGGTGCCGGTCCTTGGTTTACGCTAACTTGCTTCCACGGCCTGTTTCCATACAATTCTTGCACGAGGACGATGTTGCATGAGATGATGGCTTGATTTGTATACCGAGATGGAGTACAAAGAAGTAGGGAAAAGGTTCATCTGAAAGAGTGGGAGTTGAGAGAGATCAATAAAGCTTGTTTGGATTAATATTTATGCTTTTCATTTTTGGGATGATTGTCCTTTGTTGTTTCTTCTCCCGTGTCCTCTTCTTTTTTTGCTTTCCGGATGAAATCTCTTGGTATATATATATCATCTCATTTTTGGGACTTAGTTTTCTGCGCGTTGATTTGACTGGGAGGATTGTTTTCCTTCACCTCTTTATTTAGATGGGTACCTTGGTAGATGGGACTTGGGGAGGTCTGTTCGGTCGGTCTTGCTGGGTTTGGCTTGGTTGGGACTTTCCGGTCTTCGGGATGATTTGGTCTGGGTATGTTATGTACGTCTCAATGTCTGTACCTTATTGTCTGTACATGTGTGTGTACCTACTGCCCTACCTTGGGTATATACGTCTTTGGTTATGAGCTTACGTCTGCGTATAGAGGGTACAGTTATGGGATGATGATTTGCTCTGGGCTGGTTGGTGTTGGATGAAGGGGAGGAGGGATTCTCAAGATGACTGGTTGGTTATTGGACGTATAACATGTTGTTCTGTGTTTATTCCGTCGTTTTCCAACCGGTTGGATTTCAAGTTATCGGTTTGGCTGGGTCGGGTGTCGTCGTTGTCGTTATTGGGTGTTGATGAAGATAGTTTACCCCATCTTGCTGTACGAATATGAGATATACTTTTTGTTGTTCAAACCTCGCTCCCTCGGTGTTGCTGTACCACCGGGACGATAATAATGTGTAACATATGCCGTCTTGCACCCACCCGATGAGTGGGATCACTCTATCGGTGTGAGGATGCAGTGGTTTGTTCCATGGAAGCCAGAAACTGTTCTATATCTCAGGCATGTTTCACTCAATGAGATGGCTAGTTTACCCTTTGAGGAAGGTGCTGTATCATAACCTACAAGAATGCTGTTACGGATGAAGTTATTTCCCCGGTGTTTTCCCGCTCCCCGTCGGGGCAGAGATGGGATCGACAGAGAGAGAGAAATTCTGTACTAAGCGGCATTGACACCGCCTTGGCTCGATATTCTTGCCAGAAACTCATCCCGCCCTTCCAACTCATTTTCTCACCGCCAACGCCGCCGCCACTCTCGATAAACTCATCTCCAATCTGATTGGAACGGGTAAATTACACAGCATGTTTCTTTGCTGAGTGAGAACAACCGTGGGTTGTTGTTTTAGTGTTGGACGTGCAGTACCATTCTGTGTTAGTCACGCGCCATTGTTATTGGTCTTGTTTCATTGATATAGGGCAGGGTTTTGGTTTGAGTGACATGAGGTTCCAACTTCCAAGCTTGGCCGCCGCTGTTCTCTCTCGTTAATATCCATATCTCAAGTCTAGATTCTCATGATAGCTTTATGTTCTCTGATATCTTGGGCCTTATCAGTGGTCATCTCCAATGTTGGACGGCAACGGTGGTTAACCTGCCGACGAGAGAATGGAAAATAGCGATTCACTCTTGAGGCCAAGTTTAGTATATCAACTCAAGGAAGGGTCTGCTGTACGCCAAGTCGAGGACGATTTGCCATGATATGATAGGGACCCCTAAAGCCCTAAGCCGGGGACTCGGAGTCATCATGCGGCCCTGTTCGGCTTGCCTCTTTTTATCACACGAACATGGCGATAATCATGGATGATGCGCTGGAGGTGCGTCATTGCTGCAAGCTCTGAGTGGATGGATGGTAATATAAAAATGAATGTGTGGCATCGACACAGGGAGAGAATGAGGCGGAGAACAGTCTTTTTTTAAAGTCATGAGGTTATAACAAGCCAGTCCCTCGTGCAGCTTCGGTCCCCAGATCCAGCCAATGGAGGAGGCCGAACGTGGCTCAAATGCCGAAGTTTAAGAGATCAGCCTGCTTTACCGCTAGATGCTTAGCGTTTTTATATCGTGGAGGTGGGGGTTACGGTTACGGTTACAATCGTTGCATGATTCGATCCTTTTTCTTGAGTTCGATGCTAGAACTAGTAGTCCTTTGGGTTTCCCCGCCAAATTCACGACCCTTGAGCTTGTTGATGTGTCTTGAGTGTGTATGTTGTCCAGTGTGGTGAAGGAGGCAAACGCATTCGACTCCGAGTTATATTGTTGTGGCACGGAAAGAATTCCACTACGCCAGCCGGTATCCGTATCACGCATCGTATCGTAGCCGACTGGAATCACACAGGCAACTTCATCTCTGATCAACTCGGGAGAGCGTACACGTGCTGGTACTGTAAACCAGAGCCCCTGAGTGCCGACACCAATGGCCGACTAATCCCATGGCCTGGCACGCCTGGGCCTCCTCTGGTTGCCTCTCCATATCAAGGCAATGCATGTAGTGGTGATCGACATTCCAAATCGGAATCTAACTGGCTTTCCTGCATGCATCTGCAGTACCCGTCCAATGCTCCTCTGATAAATGACCTCTCGTCCCTCATATCCCTACCAAGACGAAAAGGCGAAGAACCTGGAAGTTTTTATGTTGGTCAACCAGGAATCAAGTTCAAGTTTCCCCGCACTCAAACGTCTCCTTCCCTTGGTATTCTGATGACGATCCAACGCGCGATACAGCGAGAACTAGAGAGTATATCTCGATACCGGTAGAGGGTGTGAGTTGTCTTGTACTGTAGCTCCTGCCCGATCCCGTGGTGACCTTCTAGGGATCGGAGTCAGCATCCGTTATGTAGTCAGCTTATGTCTCATTTGCCCACGACATTCACATTGCACCTTCCTGCTCCGACCGTTCTGGAAGATCATGCTGAATACCTTTCTAACGGTAGTGAAGGAATGACAGCACCAGTGGAGAATCGGAAGAACCTGTGCGAACATGCGCATATCAGTTGGCCGAATCGCAATACGGCCACTGTAACATGCTTGACTCGGGTCCATGGCAGAACTCATGAGTCCCATCATTTGGTTCCCGTCATGTTCAGCCCGGAGTTGGTCCAAGCCACAATAACCCATCTTTGCAATACTGTCTCAAGGAAAAGGACTCGTCCGTCTTGTGCCATTCATACAGACGGGCTCGGAATCTTGATATGAGCGGAAGGACATCTGATCTTGAAAGTTTCCGGTGTATGTATCCGTACCTTGCAGTTGCATGTTCAGACCGACAAGGCCTTCCACACCTCGGATGGGTTATGGTGTGTAATTTCAAACACCGGCCGGGGTGAAACTGCTGTTATATGCGGCGTTGTGGCACTGGTTACTGGCAAACCCCCTGTCAGCACAGTATCAATGGATCCTCCCAAGGACCCGCTGTTGGCGGGCCTTCCATTCATTTTGGCCGCTGGGGCCGCTGGGGCCGCTGGGGCCGCTGGCTACTGGGCACTGGGCTAGCACTGTACGGTAGCACGACTGGTACTTCGTACATACATTACAGAGCAGGCGTCTCCCACTCTGGAAAACCTTCACCTCCAAATCCAAAAATCCGCTTTCACGTTTTGGACCTGCTTCTTGACAACCTCACCACAACATTGCCCGGAAAACGCCATCGACGCCAAAATCCCCAGCGTCCCGCATATAAACTTCTGGGTCCCCAGAATCCATAACGCATGACTTACCCGCCATACTATCAACATTCCCGACGTGATTTCAAGCTGGCTGCTGCAAGCCAAAGGTAGCGGTCCAGCTTTGTGTGACTGGGCGGATTTGGAGGATAGAGTTGGGCGAAGCCGGGCTGCATCAGCAAACCTTCTCGACTACTCCACCGGTGCTGGGCTGGCTCGGAACTCGATTCTGGGTCAGCATCGAGCGTATGCCTCGAGCGTCGAACTCAGCAAAGCGACAGCAGGGAGCAACCAACGTTCGCGACACAAGACATGAGAATGGCTTGGTAGGCCCTGGAAAGCGTGTTCTTAAGCGGAAGAGTCAGAGTCAACTCGACAACGGTCCGAACCCTGCTGTCGAATATGGAGCCGCACTGCCCTTGCCGCCCAATCCCGCGAGTTCGAATGCTTTCACCCAGCATTCCGACGATGTCCCTCCCGAGCATCGCACGACCGAGTCATTACGGCGAGCCTCTCTAGGCACCTATTCCGAATCATCCTCTACCGAATCGCTTCCTGCGGCCTCCCCGCTTGTCATATCCGAGGAGAACCACCGGCATATCGATGTCAACGATGCTAAGAACACGAGTGTTCATCGGGATCCGGGCCCGTTGGAGTTCGCCTTTACCGTTCTCCGATCATGTCCTCTCTCGGATACCCTCGCCATTCTCATCATCCTTATGCAGGTCTCTCCGGCCGCCCTCGCTACCATCTACATGCTTTTCACCTTGCTCACCTTCGTTCCTCCCGTCACCACCAGCTCTGGCCTCAGCATCTCCGACATATTCGACGGCAACCAGGGGACGCCTTCGCTTACAACGTTAGTCTGCATGGATGTCATTATGCTGGCCATTTGGTTATTTCTTTGGGCGCCCATACAGCAATTCATTTTGGACCTAGCCCAAGTTGTAATCTCATTGACCCTCGGGGGTGGTGGAAGCTCGAGACCGAAAAACATCATCCTATGTGTCCTGATCGTGGGCGTCCGCCAATGGACTTCGCATGCTAGGTGGAATGGCATGTCCAAGATCAGCTCATTTTTTGGGACACATCGTCTCTTTGGTCCGATGTCTGACAGCCCTGTTTCATCTACGATGCGAGCATTTGAGAAGAAGGGCCCGTACGGCTGGGTGAGAAGCATCCTTGCGATTCATATCCTCACGCAAGGCATTGTGAGGTACATCAGGGAGTGGTACTTGCGAAGGGAGAGGCGCGACATGCAGCTGCAAACTCAGTTAGATCCAGAGGCAGGCAAGTCAGTCTCTTTCTCAAACGAGGGCTCATCAGACGCTGCGATCATGGCGGCGGATAGCGATGCGCATTTGCAGACAACCGTCACGACCAAGAAGAAGAGGAAGCAAAGTGCTCAGGTGAGGATAAGACAGCCTCTCTGGGCAGCGCTGGCGAGCACAAAGATTGTCATGGTCAAAGAATACGAACTATCACATGCTGCTTCGGAATCTGCAGGCTCCAACGCTACCGATATCCATAACCTGGGCAACGCACCGTTCAACACCCAGCCTGAGCAAATCTGGATCTGCTACGTTGGTTGCGACGAAGTATGCTTCAATACGAGTCATTTCCCCGATCCGGCACCACAAGATGACAGCGAAGACGATGACAAGACAGGTGTCGACACCGCAAAGCCTTTCTATGTCAGGGTGAATAATGCAATGTGGCAGGCAACACGTATCAGCCCGATCGACGCTGGAGAGGAGGAAAAGCCCGACGGAACACGTTGGACTGGAGATATCTACGGACTTACCCCCGTTTCCAACTACGAATTCGAGTTTGTCAGTACCCGAACCGGTAATGTCATTTTTTCAACCAGCGTCAGGACGGTTCAAGCCAAGAGCAAGGATCTCGAAACTGCAAAGAACCAGGGTAATCAACCGTCCCGTACCCGGCATGATTCCCCAGCGACAACACTTAGGACGTCCATCGCGGCCGCCGAATCCAAGCTGGCAGATGAGAAGGCTCGCCTGAAGGCTGTTCGCAAAGACAACAGCCGAAAGCTGAACGCTGCCAGGAAAGAAATTGAGAAGCTTACTGCAGCAGTCCAGTCGGCTGGCGGGGACGATGAGAAACTCAGGCAGAAGGTTGCGCAGAATAAGATCCAGTTAAAGAGGGCCGAAGATGCAATTGCCAGTCTGGAGCAGGGGTTGCAGGAACTGGACTCACTACCAGAAGAACTTGTTGAGAAACACAGGATGAAACGGAAGGAATGGCAAGAGAAAAGGGCCAAGTATGAGGAAGCTCGCGGCGCTTTCAAGAGCTACAAAGCTGACATAGAGCGTGAGCTGAAGGCTTTGGACGAGGAAAAGCTTGCACTGCAAGCAAAGCGTAACAAAATTGCAGCCAGGATTGCCAAAGTCGACAACGAGCACGTTAGAATCACCGATGCCAATGCTCAAGGCATGGGCGAGGCGGAACGTCGCCGTCAACAGAGTGCACGTCTGGAGTCGGAGATGGAGCAGGCTGAAAAGACCATGTTGGACAGAATCACGCAGACTCGTCTCTTGAATTCGGCCAGACAAGCTCAAGTGGCTGAGATGGCAAGCCAGATGCAGGCATACTTGTCTAGCTTTCAGAACGATCCGATGTATGATCCGATGCCTCCTCCAACTGCCCCCCAAGCGCAATACACCACCAACACCGCCGGTCCGTGGGGTCCCCAGACTACTACTGGACAATACAATCCCCAGGCGATGTGGCCTTCGGCTTCGATGCCGGCCCAGGCACCTGCACTTCTTCCCGCCGCCCAGTTCTCGACCTTTGGCAGCCCCATGCAAAGTGTCGCCGCCACACCCCCGCAGCACAGAGCTAGAGGTCGCTCCTCATCAATGCTTAGCGCTGTTTCCGGCTTCACAGAATCAACGGGCGAAGAGGGGCTGAGCAAAGGAATGCCCGGTGGCACCATGGGGGGAGCGTTAGAGAATGCCCATGAGTCTGGTTCAGGCTCTGGAACTGGGTCCGCATCTGGCGTTGGCTCGGCATTCGCATCTGGCTCCGGCTCCGGCTCCGGTTCTGGTCGCAGTAGCGTGCGGTCTGGGAGCGGGAGCTGTGACAGCTTCAAAGAACCCGCTAGTCCCGCGTGATGCTCTCTGCACTTTTCCGCTCCGCAGTACTCGGAATCGAGTTGGACTGATTTCTCTTCTCGTGTTTGTCTTGGTGTCTTATTTCGCCGTTCCGGCCCGCGGTCTTCGTGCATTATTCTCCCAGGTATCTCGATCGAACCACCAGCCCTTGGGCACTTGGTGGGTCTGGTCTGCCTTGGTAGCGAGCATGGATAGCTGAGGTCTGTCGACCATGTATCCAGAAGTTAGCGAGCATAGATAGATTAGGTCTATTGTCCATCCATAAATGCAAATAGTTCTTGGCTTTGTATGTCCACTGGATGACGGCGTGCTACTTGTATGCCTGTTGTCCGTCCGTGAAGGATGAACCTCTCAGCGAAGAGAGGATTGTTTCAGAGTAAGTCCTTTGCCTGATACTCTACGCGCAGTCCCTCTCTTTACGAGACTAAACTCGGAATTAGAGAGATAATCTATACATGACTATAAAGCAAAAAGAACATGAACTCTTGGCCAGAGTAGTGGATATTTCTCATGTGGGCATGCTTCACTCTGTAACAAGCCCGCTACAAGTGGGAGTAGCAACGCGGGGAAAACAAATAGCAGAGCGAGCTCCTAGTCTAGGAGGTATTTCGAACATATCGAGTTCAGTTGGAAGTAGAAGTGAAGCGATGAGGGAAAGCGCTTGATCAGAGTGCTGCTCTGTTATCACAGCCACAGTGAGTTTCTGGCGGCATTGGGGAATTGTGGCGCCTTCAATATCATGGAAGCGCTCAACGATATGGAGTACACTGCCGGGTGACCGAGTACGTAATGGACATCTTACAGATGAGAACTTGGCAAGCTTGGGAAGTGGCGTCGGGTACCTGACCAGCAATCTCGATGGAGGCTGAGGTCCTTCCGGTTTGTACCTATGTTTACAATACCATGGCTTGACTTGCCCCTCGTCCGGAAGCTACGATCATACTCAAGATTGTACATAGTGTACAATGCAATTGTGATCAACACACGTTAGTGTGATTTGGGCCCAAAAGTTATAGGCTTCTCCGTCTTCGTTCACTAACATATCCGCATTCACGTGAGCTGATAAACGGAGACAAGCCTGAATCTCAAAGCTCGATCGGGCAACGAATTCACCGACCCATGACGTTTTCCATGAAAGTCGTTCCACAGTCCGTTTCAGAACCGCTAGAATGCTCAAAGCGAGGGGCTTTTGTTCATTGCCAAGGTAGCCGGCAGCCTATGGTCACAATAAATGGCCGAAATCCTCTGCAAATCACCGCCAAATTCCGGCCATTTATTGTTACCACGGGCTGGCCGGTCACATGGAACGTTTTCTCGCATTGCTCATTCTCTTTTGCTTCGACAAGTTATCCTTTCTGAACTTGATTTCTCACCCGAAGACTCGGCGTCATATTCATCACTGCACTTCCTGACTTGTACCTTGCATTATCACCATGCAGGCCAAATGTACCCAAGAACGTCAGACAAGCTCTTCCTTGCCTCCTGAGAAGGGCCCCATGAGAACCCATGAAAAACTCCATCACGCAAGGTCGATCATGTGCATCATCACCCCTCTCAGCCCTGAGCATCTTGGCAAGTCCTGCAAGTGAAGGAAAAGGCGAGTGGAGTCACTGGAGTGTCCCTCGGCTTCGGCGAAAGATGCCAGTTCAGTCTTTTTGACCCGTGATTTCGACAAGCTTTATTGACAATTTCGGAGGTAAGAAGGCTGCAAGGGATCTTCTTCTTTCCTCTTATCTCGTATCCTGGCAACCTGGAATTAGGTTTTCACCGCACCGGTGTTACGCTTTTTATGCGGGGAAGGAACAAGGGGGCTGATTGGCCAACGCTCGCCGTCGGCCTTGCCCAGATGCTTGCTATTGGACGGGAGCTGCAAGTTCAGGCCAGGAACCGTACCCACCGGTGCGCCCCAAAAGAACCCAGCCAAGAAACGATCAAGATCTGGGCTCAGGGTTGGGTGTCGCGCTTCTTCAGGGGAAGGAACCAGCCTCAACCAGGAACATCAAGTCAAAAAAGAGCACAACGGGGACCATCAACGGTTGAGCTGTCTACCCTTACCGTTCGATCCCGGGTCACGTTTACGGATACGGTTACCATATCGTCCCCTATGCAGTCATCAAAGTAATATGTGTACAGCACTCCACGGTAAATAGTCAAATTGGTATACCTGGTTGACAAGGTTGCTAGGCCTGCCAGTGACTTTGATAATGCGTTTTTGTTGTATAAATAATGCATTTTCTCAGCTTGTAAAGTGCCTATTTCACAATATAATAAGGGGTTTCCAGTCACGAGCAAGGGCCCTGGTCAGGTAGTGCAGGTTGACTATTTACCGTGGAATACTGTATGTGCGTTGCATTCTCTTCCCTTCTTTCCTTGCCCGTTTACACCAAGAAGATGCCAACTTGCCAATGGGTTGGCAACCAAGCGTCAATATCCACAGTGCGGGTGGCTTTTGAGGCGCCAGCGCTGAAATCGTGGGGAAAGCAAGATCCGATCTTTTGGGTTGGTTATAAGAGGGATCTGGAAAGGCACGAAAGGGATGCCCGAGGTCGAACCGCATTATGCAATGGACAAGAACCTGGTTATTCTACGAGAAAAGCGCGCCATGATTCCCACGAGGTGGTTTTTGTGACAGCATTTTTCTGGCTCTGGTGATCATCTGGTTTGATGGCTTCGGCACACCGGTAGCTTAATCCTCTTGCCCCTGAGCGTGACGTCTCCTCAATATTTCATTTGGCATGTGGACGCTCAATTGTCTGCTGTGTCACCTACTGCAAATGGATCAATCAGGCAAATTCATTGCCTCTACAGATACCACCACCCTTTCGGTTGTTCTAGCATGACCTTCAAGTGAGAAAGAACTTTGAGGTACGGTATCTCATCCTAGCTTTGGAAGCCAAAGTCGCCCATTGTTTGCCAACACCTCCCGCTAGATATATCCTTTCACCTGAGTCAACTGAGGTTACCAGTGGAAACTTCGTGATGTATTCATCGTACGCTTGTACATGGCACCGTTTCTTACTCCAGTTTCATACTCTCCCATGATGTCCTCGCAGGCCTTGGACATGATTACACACTGAGGACCGTGGAATAATGCAATACCACTCTGTTTAACCCATCGAGAAGCTAGGCAAGCCAACTTCCCAACCATTCAACCACCTGCCCAGTTCAGGCCTGCCCACTGGCTACCGTTACGGATTCCCTATTCCCAAGTTGACCTGTGCTTGTGATTGTTCCTGCGCTACTGCCGAATTACTTGGTGGTCTATCCGTACTCTTGCGTTGGTGACAGCGGGCACATGCATTACCCAGAGTCCATGACCTTTGACAGCGCTACCAAGCTGGAGAGCGCGCAAAAGGTGCTATTCAAGACATTTTCTCAAAATAGTGCTCGGCGCCGAAATCAAGACGATATAAACGAGATAAAAGACGGCCAGAACATACTAGAAAGGGGTTCAACCAACGAACAAGGCATGGATGATTGTTTGCAAGTTGACTTTTATGCCGAGGCCCAGCCGTTTGTTGGAACAAAACCCCATACACGTGTATCCGCACATCATCTTCAATGAGCCCACAGCTCCTTGAGATCAAAACTAACACTTACAAACCATATACTGCACATATATCAGAGGTTAATATACAAATGAAAATAAGATATTTCTTCCTTTCCCCGGATTTCCTTTAAATGAAGCCCTCTGATATTGACAATATCCTGGGAGCTGTAACTCTGAGGCGGGGACGCCCGAGAAATCCTTGGCAGAAATCCACCACCCCTTCCCCAAAACCCACCCAATTCTCCGGGGAAGGACAGTTCCGCTCCACTCGAGTAAACCTTGCATATCCCGGTCCCTACGGGTTAGGCGACTTCTCGTCAGGTCGTGCAAGGGATCTTGATCCTTCGAGCATCATCGAGCATTCAAGCCCAGGCGAAATTGGCCCTCATCTGCCAACTGTGACCAATCGACGAGCTTCGTGTCAGATTGTGCCCCATAACGAGTATCCACAATCTGACATGCTAGTTTGCCGCTGATGGGCGAGCAGGGGCCTCACGGCCTCTGAAAACATGCCCAAACGCCTGGGCGTACGGATTTGCATCAAAGTCAACAGGTTGAGGCCCCAACGAGGAATGGGGGCGGCGGCCGCTGGAGTACTGTATGGTATCCGTGAACACTAATAAAATGCCACTGCCCTCTCCCGGTCGTTCACCGTTAAGGTTGCTCCCTCTTGCTTCTTCTCCTCTCTCACACACTCGCTCAAACTCACCAATATCGAAATCCTCTCGTTTCGACCTTCGTTCGATAGCTACCCAACAGCCAACCAACCTCACTCAGCCAAAATGAAGTACTCTGCTGTTGCCCTTGCCGCCTTTGTGGCCGTTGCCTCTGCCCAGAGCCTTAGCGACATCCCCGAGTGCGCCATTCCTTGCATTGAGGCTGGCACTACCAAGTCCACCAAGTGCGCGATCGATGACTACAAGTGCATCTGCGGCAACATCGAGGCCATTGTCCCCGCCGCCACCACCTGTGTCCTCGAAGAGTGCGGTAACGCTGTTGCCCTGAGTATGTTTCTTCCCTCCTGTACCCTCCAACGTCAGAGAAACTAACCATAGCCGGAAACAGACGAGGTCCTCCCCGCCACCGAGAAGTTCTGCGCCGCGGTCGAGGCCGGAGGTGACGACGCCCCAGCCAGCTCCGCTGCCCCCGAGAGCAGCGCCCCGGCTCCCTCTTCTTCTGCTCCCGCCGAGACCTCCAGCGAAGCCCCTGCGGCCTCCTCGGCTGCCCCCAGCGCCTACCCTACCTCCTTGGTCTCCTCTGTCACCCCCTCGGCTGAGCCTTCCTCCACTAGCACCGCCACCAGCACCACCAGTGTGGCCCCTGTCATCACCGCTGGTGCTGCCAACATTGCCGGCTCTCTCGGCCTCCTTGTCCTCGGTGCCGTCGCTGCCCTCTAAGCGGGCTGGCAATCTTGGATTCAGGGTTCGGTATCATGTTATGGCAGACATATGGTCTGCTTGACATGATCCAACACCTAAACGACGACAGGATTTCGAGAAATGTATATCAAAAACTAAAGAAAAACCCAAGGGGGGGGGGGGGGGGAAGGATCCAAAACGGACTCATAATGATGGATGATGTGGAAGGACAGCGTCAATGTCATTCAAAATGATGACTGACCTGTTTCCTGTAATGATATCCATTCGTCTTGAATGATAAAACAAATATAATCATGTATAAGGAAGCGACCTGTATGTATGTTAGTGGGATGGATGTATATATGCCATTCTGGATATAATAGCCTATCCTGATAGCCTACGGTTGTCGTCTGTTGTATGTATGTGGTTCAACCCCCGGAGGCTTCTTCGACTTGACGTTCTTGTTGTACCTTTTCATTGTGATCGTTGATCGTCCTGTGTGCTTGATGCCATCCTCCATGTGTGAAAGTGTCGTTTGTAATAAATCGACCGACAATGTTCACAATGTCATGGCCTACCGCGTTCGTTGTGCCGGACTTGCTGGTTAGAAGTAGTTTGAGGCGGTCGATGAAATTCAGGGGCAACGAAACTAAACAGTCGGAGAAAATAAGAGATAAATTTCTGGTGGATGGCGGGTTGTTATGTACCGACGTCATGTCTCCTTATCATCAACCCAACAGTTGCAGCGGGACGATAAGAAGATAACGCAAGAGAAGCAACGAATGACGAGTCGAGTACCGTACGCCGGGCGGTATCACCACACATGATCCAAACAGTCCAATAGAACATGAACCACTTTATTCCCAACGTTGAGAGGCGTTGGCCTTGTCTAAGTATCATATATTTTCGTTCGCCGGAGCTTGACGGTTACAGTAGGAGAGAATTGAAAACAGCACTAAAAGTGATAGCAGTGTAACAAACAGCATAGCCAACCATCGCAATACAGACAAGCGAGACCGCGGAGACGACGCAGGGGAACGAAGAGAAGGGAAGAGAAGAGAAGAAAGAAAGCAAGATTGCCCACTGACGCCCAGCAAATGCATCCAGAAAACTCGACAGAAGGACGCTCTTGCACCAACCCAAAACCGGACAGTAGACTAAACCATATTCCTCAAACAAAGCCATGACCTCACTTGACCAAGTCATGCGAATCGGTGAATCGGACCTCCTCAAACAAGCCCGCCCGTACCTGCACCAGACTGGCCAGCTCAAAGAGGAATGACTGCAGAATCATCACATTTGTGAGGACATGAGAGACCGAGACCAGCTTTTCCTCCACTGGGGTAGTCGGTCCATCATCTTCCATGGCAAGGACAGACTCAAATTGGCCGTCCCCTACTAAGACTGTGTCCGTTTCGCTACCGATCGCTTCTATATTGGCCTTCGTGGCGGTCTCATCATCCGCCGAAGCCTCCAAACTCGGCAGCGGTTTCTCCAGATTAAAGGGAATAGGCTCGACCGACAGCGGTTGCTTCTGCTCTTCCCCCGTGACCGGTATCCCCACGCGTCTTGCAAGAATGCTCTGGTCAATGGCCTGGAATGCCTTCGCCTGATTAGCAACAGGGTCAGTGGCTTTAGCGTCGGCCCAAGTGCTGGATATAGCGCTGGAGTTGCTACTCGGGGAGTAGGATCTGGTACCACCGCCTAATCCGCCCTGCGCCGGGGTCCGGATCGGAGTCTCATACGGTGGAATGACTGGTGTGGAGCGGTCCGACGAAGCCCGGATGGTGTCCTTTCGACCACGCGGGCTTCCTGATCGGCTTGGCGTCCCCAGCTCAGAAAGAATGCGCTGCGCAAAGCCCTCAAGGCCAGTTAAACGTTCCCTTGAGCTATTCCGCTTGTCTTCGTTGGCGGCGCGCTCAATGGCGGGCGAGCTGATCGTTGGCGCGGGCTGGAGGATGGAGTTTTTGGGTCGTGCAGGAGCCTGGGAGCCCGCGTCGGCGGTCTGGAAGGCTTCACGTCGTTGTTGAAGGAGATCGTCGAAGCGCGGTATCGTTTCGCGGTAGGTTGCGACCTGATCACAGAGGGTACCAAGAACTGTGAGAAGACGCGGGAGACTAGCTTGGTTCCATTTTGGCCGCCGGCAACACGCTTTCAGGGATTGCATTTGTTGGTACTCGGTATATTCTGCGCTTTCCGGATCCAGCGGGGGCTCAGGCAGAGGAGGACCTTCATCGTCATCTTCGAATACGTAACTGTTTGGGTGCCTCAGAAACCAGCCTTCCAAATGCATGTAACCGCAAACGGCAAGGTCGAAGATGGCTTCGGTAAGTGACAAGTTCGTCTCGACTGGGTTGGTGAAGAAAGTCTGAAGTCTATCAAGGACGATATTGAGAAGTGGGTCGTCAGGGCGCAGCGTATGCGACCGGACATCTCTTGGAGCGCCCGGGAGACAGTCGGGGATTGCAGGGAGCTTGTGATTGTTTGGGGATGTTTTTGGGGTGACAAGCTTGATCGAGCATGGATGGTTTTCCAACCGAGACAATGTGTCTTTTAAAACACCTTGGTAGATGTCGTCAAAATTGTCTTGGCCACCCACTGTGCCAGCAAGGGACATGATATATTCAATTTCTTGATGATGAGCCCCGATGGTCCTGAAAGCCGACTCTCCTGGGACACGTTCTGTATACAGAAGCGTGATAACTGCATACCGATGATGCCTCTTGAGAATCACCGAGATGAGCTGAAGTGTCACCAAGATTGTTTGCTGGCTCTGGGACCGAAGACAGGCGAGGATGAGATCAACCAAGTTGAACAATAACGGATCCTCCGCACTTTCACCCTTGGAGGCCATCATTGTGGCCAGGTCCATTGACTTGCGCTTGCGAGCTGCACTCACAACATCAAGAGAGTCCGAGGGGACAGATGAAACGATATCGGGGAGCGCCAAGAGGTAATGTAGGATCAAATTGATCATATCAGGATGATCGACAGACTCAAGGATGCGTCGAAGATAGGTCAAGACAGCCACTGAGGAGCCGCCATCAATATCCGAGGACTGAAGCAATGAGGGATATCTGTTATCAGTTAGCAGGAGGCAAGATGAGCATCCAAAATGGGGCGTAACTTACAGTAGTTGCTGGAGGAAGATGACCTGAAAGTGTTCAAGTAGGGTGGACTTGACCTCAACTGATTTACAGTGATTCAGCACATCTTGCCAGAATAGGAGGTGGGAAAGGAAAGTGTCGAGGTGGGATTGGAACTCGAAAGATGTTGAACTAATGATCTCGTAATTCGCTTTGGGATGCTCGTAGTCTGAAAAAGCCAAAATAGGGGGTAGATCATTCGCCATATGGTCGATGACGAGTTTGCGGCTCAGTTGACTATACAGAGCGCCTAGCCCGGTCGCCATGAGCGTCGATAGGTCGCTCTCGACAATCCACTGCTCGAGGGCGACAGAGCTAGATGCCGCCTCGATGATGTACAGGAGTCCTGTCCGGGCAAAATCGCCAACCTTTCCATCGTGGTGGATGTAATCGACAAGAAGATAGAAAAGGGGAAAGTCCTGCTTCTTTGTTCTCCCAGTAAATTTCTCGTGATCACGTATCTCCTTGGCCGTCTGTTGGGTCACTGGGCTCTGGGTCTTGAACCAAGCGGGGAGGATTTCGGGGTTGAGCCGAATCTTGGTCGTGATGTTGAAGACCAGTTCAACAACGCGGGCCTCGGTATCAGCACCCAGCCGTATGCTGTTGGCGCCAGTTATGCGCACCAGCAGGTTGGTGAGGCTGGCCGAGAAGCTATTGTTTTCGACAAATGCCTCCTCCTCGCTCTCAATCAGGGTTGCAAAAAACAGAACAGCCTCTTTGATGATCCATTCGCTAAAGGAGCTTGTCGCAATCTTGGCAACTGGTATGTAGAGTTGCTTCGTGGAAGCAAAGGCGATGCATGGATGAGGTAGCGGACGTCGGGATTCGTCACTCAGGATGTTGGTTAGTTCTTGGAGACGGATTTCTATGTATTCGGCGGCTTCCTCGTCGGTAGCCAAGTTGGACGAGGTCCGCCATGCTTGCTAGGGAGAGAGGTCGGTATCAGCGGTCACGAGCCATATGGTCTCGGGCGTGGGAGGAGAGAGCAAGGCTCACCAGCAGTTGGCTGTACTCCTTCTCGAATCGATGAAGGCGACGGGCGGGATCTTTGGCGTAGTCCTTGCGAGAATTCCCCGACGACAGGGGCGTGTGAGCTATGAGGCGCGACCACTGGAGGTTGATACAGCCAAGCCGAGGTCAGTAACGATACACAACAATGTGCGGATAGAGGCGCAAGGCGCAACGCTCGTCTGTGTGGCTGGGCAACGGGGAATACTAACAAAGTCCATTTCGTCTCTGGATGCATCTCGAGCATCGACCGGTGCAAGTTACAAAGCTCTCGTCGTCGTTGAGGGATTCCTGCACGATCGCATGAACTGTCCTTGTTCCAGATGTCGCGAAATTGTTTAGCCGTTCGCAGCTTTCCCAAGCAGCTGCCAAGGTAACTACTTGCAGTGCTCTTTGACCGGGGATACCCGCCTCAAGCCCCCCATCGCTGAGCACGGACGCTTTCAGGGATCTCGGCAGCCCACCCTCGGCGAACAAAGGACTGTGTCAACCCGCGCCAAGTGCAAGCCCCGCAGCAGGGTTCTGGACCTGGCTTCAAGTTGCTTGGGTTGAAAATCGGGTCGCCAGTCACCACAATCATTCTTCACTTGACCTTGACATCACTTTACAACTTCTCCCTCTTCAACTCATCGACCGTCGCCCTCTGCCAGCACGCATGCTTCATCAAGTTCGTCATCCCATCGACATTGCATCGAAATCGAGATTTTTGCCAGCTAATCACGGTCTTCTTTGTTTTCTTCCCGCGTTAACCCTTTCACTCCCCCAGATTCGGGCTTTGGACCCTGACGCATCATTTCCGCATCCGGGTTGGCCTTGATCTCTAATGCCACGAGGACCACCCACCAAGAGCTCATATTGAGAAGGAATCTTTCTGCAACCCTCCCGTGGGACAAACTCCGATAGTGCGCGATGGGTGTCCTATGGTCAATGGTTAGTGCCTGACCGTTGTATAGGGCACCGTTTTTACTCCCCCAAGAAGCTCAACTCTCGAGTCAACGACTGCCAAATGTCACAACCTGCAGGTGGTGAGGCTTGCTAGGCCCCCTGCGAAATGTCGAAACGGTGAGTGGAGGATGCTTTAGAGCAAGATATCTCCTATTTGACGCCGAATGATGAACTCATGCACCGTGGGGCTGTTTTAATTCACGAATGGAAGCAGACCCCACGGGGGAGATGGTCCTCGACGCTCTCTTTCCCCAGGCCGTGGCCGGAAGTTGAGATTCTGAGTGCCGTCACTGGTGGCTACTGCACACATGCATATGCAGAACCGAGACAACTGTCCTGAGAGGTTCAAAAGTGGCTCGATCCCCACGTCAGTAAAAACTCATTGGAAACGAAACACCATCAAGTTCGTGAAACCCCGCTCACTTTCACTCACGCTCCCTGAACGGCGGCTATCCAGAGTGAGTGCTGCTTTGAGAGTTTGTATCCCACATGCAACAAGTCTGTGCGCTCCCACATGTCTTCGGCTAGTGGCTGTTCCACACTCTCTGGGTCACCAGTCAACGTTGGCAAAGCCGCCACGGCGATCTGCAATTGGAGGCTGAGCTTTTTGTCGACAACGAATCAGATGCCAGAGAAGCACTTTGCTAGGATGCCAGGGCCAAAAGGTGCAGAAAACGGCAAGGCACTCCCGCTGCGACCCTCGGCCGCCATGGACTGAGTAACCATCCACGACCACATATCGACCACTCCAAGTGGGCACAAGACCACCTCCTTTCCCGGACCCGGGTGCCCACATGCCTGGGCCTCTACCCTTATATCCAGCTTCACAGCATCCAGTCCTGTCCCGAGAAAGACTTTCTCGGTTTTGCTCTTTGCTAGACCCCATAGACAAGCAGTGGTTCCTTTCTCGGCGTTCCTGTATCTCGTCTTGCAGTCGTCTCTTAGTGGAGCTGCTTCTGTTACCTTCCCTCTGCTTAGCCACTTCATACCTCTTTGATGTCTACTTGTCAGCTTAAACCACCTTGATCATGGGTTTTTTTGGTCGATCAAAGAAGGCGAAGAAGGAATCGCCGCCGGCGTCGCCCTCGGTGAAGGAGACCGAGTGGACTGCACCCCAGTTTCAAGAGTACCAAGCTCCTCAGTTAGGCCCAGCCCCCAAAGTCTCCCAATCATGGTATCCTGATGAACCATATCAGCCAACACCTAACGACCCTCCACGCCTGCTGCGGTCGCCCCCTGGGTGGAATGAAGTACTGCAGAACCCGCACTCCCTCTATCAGCAGGGAGCGTATCCTTCCATTGTTGTGACCCAAAACCACTACTATCTGTCACCACCTCCAGCACCTCCGCCGCCACCGCCCCGCAATTCACAGCGGCCGAGCACGAGTGCCGGTCTTCCCAGCAAGTTGAGTCTTGGTTCAATGTTGGACTTGGCTGGGAGCCTTCGTTCAGGAGCGGGAGTGAGCCGTGCTGGCGAGGATATCTTGCCGCCTTTGAACAGCTACAAGAGCCAGTTCCTCAACCAAGGCGCTGCTCTGTGCGACCAAATATCAGACCGCTTCAATGATGTCATGACAATGATCGATGGCGATCGTTATACGGGGGATGAAAGGGAACTATATTCGTGGCAGCCTAACCAGTCATCCTTACGCTCAAAGTCGTCGTACAATTTGAATGCTGAAAAGGGGGCACAACGAACAAGCAGAAGGGACCATCGGAGGGATCAGCCAAAGGGTCAGACAACGGCAGTGGCTGGAGCTGTCATGTCTGGGAGCTACTTTTCCAAAGTGGAATTCTATGCAAACTCGAGGCTGCCTATGGACCTGCCTCCGTTGAAGTTGTATGTTGCAGTCTTGGCATTCTCCGTCACTGGGGTCGACTGACAAGCTTGTAGATATATCCCGACCTACCCACTTCTGTGCCTAGCAGCGCAATATTCCGAGCGCGTCTACGAGAGGCCCAATGGTGACGAACGAGACACGCATGTCGATGCTGATTGGCGTACTGGAACCAAGGCAATGGCCATAAAGTCTGTCCCCATGGATTACATGAACACGATCGTCTTTGCTATTCGCGGAACTGCGACATTCATGGACTGGGCCGTCAACCTGAATACGGAGCCAATCTCACCTCACGGCTTCCTGGTAAGTTTCACTCCTGTTATTCCCATGTTACCTGGCGAGCGATATGACTGACGCGCTTCTCTAGGACGACCCGGGCAATCTTTGCCATAGCGGATTCCTAACTGTTGCCCGAAAAATGATAACGCCCGTTGCTCGTCGTTTACGGCAACTACTCGAGGAGGATCCGAATCGAGCATCGTATTCACTTCTCATTACAGGTCATAGTGCCGGCGGCGCGGTAGCAGCCCTTCTCTACAGCCATATGCTGGCGACTACGAAGGCCGCCATGAGCGAGCTGAATACACTCACCGGCTGCTTCAAGCGTATTCATTGCATCACCTTCGGGACACCACCCGTCAGCCTAATCCCGCTGCAGAAGCCAGCCGGGTACGAATCCCACCCGCAGCTCAAGAAGAGTTTATTTTTGAGTTTCGTTAATGAGGGAGATCCCGTCCCAAGGGCGGACAGAGCATACGTGCGCAGTCTGATGGAGCTGTTTGCGGCGCCCGCTCCCACTACCACTGGAAGCAGCAAGAGTGAGTCGGTGCCCAGTCTATCGCACTCGAATAGCACAGGTAACGACAGTGGCAAGAGGAGACGAGACAAACCGTCCAAGTCATCACTGCTGTCTACCAAGTCGAGTAAAACCTTCTCGAGCAAATCGACGGGAAGCGGCGGATCCTCAAAGTCGTCAAAGAGCGGTCCAGTATGGAGAATCCCTCCAAGCACACTGAGCTGCGCTGGTCGGCTCGTCGTGTTGCGGTCGGGAGATCCCAAGTCGAGGATGAAGGGCAAGAGGACGATAGAAGAGAGGTTGAACGAGGGTGTTGTCGCGCAGGTCACGACCGATGACCAGCTCCGGGAGGTGGTCTGGGGGGATCCAGTTGCACATGTCATGAAGTTCTATGCTGGCAGGATCGAGACCTTGGCGGTTGGTGCTGTTACGGCCAAGGGCTATTGAGAAAAAATGGGCGTTTATTTCATGAGCTATGACTTTTTGATGACCGGACTTGGGACGATACCATCTGGGAGTTTGGTGTTGTTTGTGATTTTGAGTTTTACACCCCAGCAGGTAGCCAGGCAAGCGCGGCAACAAGTAAAATAGGAGCTAAGGGCACATGTAATGATGGAAGCTGAGCAATGAGCCTTGCTTCTTTGCTTACCAGGCCGAGATCCTGTGGTGTCTTAAGTAATAGCATAGTGAACAGTTGATTATGTCTCTATTTCGAACATGTGCTCATCAAGTTTCCCATCCGATCTTTATTCGGAATCTCAGCCAGTGGTTGGGTCAGCGATCTGCATAAAGTGCTTTATGACTACAGTACGACCCCGCCATCACCCCGCCATGGTGTTTTCGGAACAAAACCACCCAAGCTTCAATTCTTTTCTACAACCACAAGAGTCAACACTACCGAGTCCTATATTGATCAAAAATGGAGTACGAGACAAAGACACGTATGGCACCCTTTCTAGACACAACTGGAAGTCCTGGACTAACAGTTTCGTTTCCCCCCAGCGGCGTACTCGACCGGCGACCCAACGTCATTTGGCTGGGTCACGGCAAGACAACGATGGCCCGTCATTATCGTAAGCTTCACGATCCCGTTCGAGCCTACACTGTTCCGAGTGCCCTCATCCTGATTTGGCAGGCCATTGACGGATTGAAACCCGACAGACTCAAGCTATCGACGACACCTACCGCTCTGTAGGCGATTGCGACAGCGCCGAGAAGCGGGAGGAGGGCAAAAAGCTCGTAAATGACCTTGCGCGCTTAAAATACGAGGTCCAACACGACCGGGCTCTCACGTACGTCTTATGTTCCCGCTCATGGAACTTGGAGGAAATAGGAGGTTTAGCCGTTGGCTTGAAAGTCTTGACCTAACAGTTGGATCGAGATGATAGGCCGATCCCAGACGATGGTTACCCAGACGTGGCCATCTACAACAAGGAGTTGGAAGCGCTAGGAAACCCGACGTGGCTGAACGTACAATGGCTGTACTGCGAATGCTATCTGTTTCGGTAAGTTGAGTTACCTTCAACCTATGTCTACTTTGTGGGTAGCTGGAGCATTGTTTGCTGCTTGTGGAGATGGACGTATATGCTGATATTTGGGGAAATAGGCGCATCAGTGCATTGTTCAGCATGTCCCAGCATTGGAAGAACTACGACGTCTTCGCACGTCTCAAGATCAAGACCTTTCGCTCCTCACGCCCTGCCGTCCTCGAGCTGGCACACCGATACAAGGACCTCGTTACGCAGATGAGGAACAACAAGGGCAAGCCTGTCGACGAGGAGGCAGAAAAGATACTGTTCATGGAGATGTGCGAGATCTGCCTTTGGGGTAACGCAACGGACCTCTCCTTGCTCACAAGTCTGACCTACGACGATATCCAGAAACTGCAAGGGTCGGAGGCGCGCAAAGCCGCCGAGAAGAACATCCTGGTCAATGACCTGACCGTCGCGTTTGAGTTGCTACTCAAAGCGAAGAAGGACGGCAAGAAATACCGCCAGGTAGATATCGTGCTGGACAACGCCGGGTTTGAGCTCTACGTAGATCTGATCCTTGCCGGCTATCTTCTGTCAGCAGGTCTGGCAACGAACGTGGTCCTCCATCCCAAGTCGATTCCTTGGTTCGTCTCCGACGTACTACCCAGCGACTTCGCCTCCTTACTGAATGCGCTGGCCAATCCAAGACACTTTTATGAGACACCGACCGACGAGGACCATCTGCAAAACAAGACACCCACGCCTTTGTCCCAAGATGAGGCCGACAGTCTGTCCTTCCTGTTCGAGGAGTGGAGTGGCTTCCATGCTGAGGGCCAGTTGACGCTGCGTCCGAACAGGTTTTGGACGCATCCGGGCAGTTTCTGGAGGTTGCCTCACGAGGCCAAGAACCTGTTCGAGGACCTCAAGGAGAGTGAGCTGGTCATTTTCAAGGGTGACTTGAACTACAGGAAATTGACGGGAGATGTGAGTTTCAGAAAAACAACTTTCGGCCACGATCCATCCGACGTGTTCAAGAAGCTAACCAATACGTGCGTAGGCCAATTGGGACCCTACCACACCGTTTACCGCGGCCATCGGACCGTTGGGTCCAGGATCAGGCGTGAACGTTATGGCGCTGCGGACCTGCAAGGCCGACGTGGTGGTGGGACTGAAGCCCGGCGTAGACGAGGAGCTGAAGGCCATGGAGGGTGGTGGCGGCGATTCTGGGGCCAGAAAATGGGCTTGGAACGGCAAATGGGCCGTTTGCTCGGTCTCCGAAGGTGCTTAAGTGATGTTAGAGTAAACATGAGGCGTTCAATTTCTACGTCATAGTAGCGTGGCTTTTGGTCGCTTAGATGGGCCCTCGAGCGGGTTCCTGCACTAATTAGAAGACTTGTGCCTGGCATATATTTTGTGTGGTTCGATGAGGCGTCGTTAGTCTACCGGTTGTCCGCCCCTTTGAGGCACAAGTACGCTAATATTACTATAACTAGACCTTTGTGCAACAGGAACCTTGCAGGGTTTTTGGTAGCGTCGTCGTCGTCCTCGTGGCCCTGCAAGCCTCTCCACGCCTGTCCGCCGGGACGAAGGTATGTCATTTTGCTGGGACTAGCTTGGTCTGGTGTTGCGGATCTTTCCGGAGGCTTTCTTTATGATTTTTTCTGTAGCTGGTCTGCCCGGTGCCTCCACCAGGAAGACATTCCCAGTTGGGAAAGGTTGAGCAGGACGGAGATGAGCTTGATTGATGCCGATTCCGTGGTCTACAGAGTGCCTGTTTCTTTTCACTTATGGCTGTGTTGGTCTATTACCAAGGCTGACGTGAGCTAGTTGAGCTTAATGTTGCTTCCTTCTAGATATCTACTTTGTAGTGTGCTTACCTTGCTATCTTAAAGTTATGTCCTGAAGCTACAGGAGAGATGCCTCTACTACTGCTGATTGGATTGAGCTATGAACTTCTGATTTTCATTTCCGGCTTCGAAATCAAAACTTGAAATACCAATCATCAAAATCTATACTATCGTTGTTGGGTACGGTCTGATCGGTAAGTCTTTACCAAGAAAAGCTCTTCACTCTAGACATGTGCTTGGTACATACAATAGGCAGGCAGGCAGGTATAATCCCCATGAATGGAAGGTGAAACCGGATGATATGTCGAGTGCGGAACCGTCCGGTACGTGGTCGATCATGGGGGCTCGCCCGTTCCGACTTGCCTGCTTGAACACCTCCTGCCAATGGAGGCTTAGATGGTTATCAGATCAAACCAAGAAATTCAAGATTTTATGCTTGACACATTTGCAGGCCGAGGCTGCCTGCCAGGTTAGACTTTATCAGATCGGGATGACTTGACGGGGGTCCTCTAGCCAAGATTATGCTTGAGGTGCTCTGTGTTCATGCCTCAGCATACCTAGGTACTTGGGGGACGTAAGGCTTATCAGATTTACCAAGACATGACATGATTTATGCTTATTTTCCTTTCCGTGCCTGGGGCTCTAACTTATCTGTTCTGTCTCGGTATCCGAGGCGGGTGACTGACTATACGGAAGAAGTTGCTCAGTGGTGGGTGGTGACTGAGTCCATGTTGAAGTCATATATTCTGTGAATTCCATGATATGAATTGAAATATGAATAAAGCACCTAAACCCGGTCAAGGCTTAAGTTGCTATGGTTGACAAATATGGCTAGCAAGTGGGGGGCTCGATCTATGTGGCATAGAGCTTCTGATGGATCATGGATGCCATGTGGCTTGCCTCATTTCTAATCCCAGGTAGGCGTGAATTTCCCGGAACGCACGTGTGTTTGTAACTTGTAGACGGCACTTTTCAAAGTTCCGGCAGCACGAGGCGTGTGTTCCACCATCATTTGGTGGCTTGTTTACATATGGCTGCCACGCTGAAGCCATGATTTTCCTATCTTGGCCAGTTGGGCTCTGATATCAAATCCCTTGTGAAAAAACAGGGAAGTTAAGCTCGTGATAATTGGCGAGTTTCCGGGCAGAAGTGTTTCGGTCCTCGGTTTCGATTTTCAGGAGAGACATGTTGGATAACACTAGTGATTTGAATAGGGTTATGACGGCCGAGGATTTTAGTATCTTGAAGGGCCGTTTTCTGAATTTCGATTCGGCTCTGGGCACCACATCGCGAAGCTATGCTGTGCCAGGACAGGTGAGAGTGGATGATTCCTGGCTCTTGTTTGGCGAAGATATTGCCACAACACTTTGTGTCGGCAAGATCGCCTCCAAACGGTTTCCCATTCTGCAGGTGTGGTTTCCTCAGCCACATTCTTGCCATTCTTTGAAAACATTTCCTTTTATGCGGTTAAATGGAATTTCAGATGTTTGATGAAGTCATTGTGTGTGTTGCAATTGTATCAACAACGTTTATAGCCCTTACTTGAACCGTTCTTCTCGTCGTCACCATCTCGATCATCTCTATCGCGAACCTTTTACCCACTTTTACCCACTTTTACCCACTTTGAGGCGTTGTGTGACTTGTCCTCTTTTCCTCTTCTCCGCTTAGAAAGAGAAAATGAAACAAGTCATCCCGGGGCATGAAGTCTGAGAGCTGGGTATAGTTCTCCTCGCTGCGCCACCTTACTGGGGGTTAACGTGAGTAAGGAATCCCCACCGAGGTGTTTCAGATGGCTCTTGATAAGATACGCTGGCGAGAGCAGGGCGCTTCGGTGTGCAGTGTCGTGGTTCAGTACGACATGTATGAAGCCAATATTGAGCGATCACCAGTGCATGCATTGCACGCTTGCATATGCATGGACTTGTGGATGGGTGGATACTGGCAGAAGTGGCAGCAGTGGCAGGCGATCTGAAGTGCAGACGGGTATCGTGCCGTTCGGTTCTTGTGCCTCTCCACTAGGAGCAAACCAGCTTAGTGTGGGGGATCGGAGCAAATCAATGAGGCCGAATGGTAGCTCGTTCTTCTCGAATGTCAACTGCATTGATGGATGATGTGAAGTTTGAAGCTTGGCTCGCTCTTAGACCTTCCATCTGAGGCGAGCAGGCAAGAATAGGAGAAGATAAGCGAGGCAGATCACAAGTCAAAGCCCCGGCCAAATAAAGTGTAACCTTGACAGAGCATGGGCGGGCAATACACCCCAGCATCAAGCCATCAGAGCTCAGATGGGAGTTCATCCGGCCGTCGGAAAGGGAGGAGAGAAAACGACGAGAGCGGTGCTTACAATGCCTTGATTGTTACCAGTCCGCGTTTGCAAGAATAGAAAGCATACACGTTCCTCTTGATATCTGTAATTCCGAAGGAAAAGTTCCCAATCACCCGTGGCACCTCGGAACATAATCCAGTTAGGCCCGGATTGCAAGACATGGCTGAAATATATAATGTCGTGCAAAGACGTGGGTGGCCTGGAAGGTGGAAATGGGGGTCAGAGATGATGATAGACAAGTAGCTTTTCTCCAGTCGGCTTGTACGTCCACCCAAAGCCGTGTTTTGAGCAACAAGAACCCAGACAACTGGGACTCATTTTCCGGTTCAACGGACAGTACGTGAGCAGAACGCACACACACGACACTCTTTGGTAAGAGGTCGGTCCCATAGAACTGTCAAACCCACGTTTCCCCTGCTATTAAATCTCCTAAACTTGCCGTTTCGTGGTTCCGCTGGCACGGACTGCGCATTGGAGAGAACAGCATTCGGTAATTGCAAGTCGACCCAAAATTCTATACCCCGGTCAAGTCGGTCGTCATAATGGTGCGATTTTGGACGCCGCATTTCAAAGGAGGGTGGTGAAGTGGTGACAGGGGCAAGCTAGTGGTGATGTGAGAGGTTCGAGCTCCAACCTACTCTTGTCGACCTCTTGGGTGCTTATAACCGGTCTCAGACTCACTCCCAGTCTTTGTTGACGCTCATTTGTGAGGTTTTGGCGCGGAGAGTACCTCGTGTTTCTTGCCAGCTTCCCCGCGTTGGAGATGCAGTGCAGATTGCGCAGCGGTGAAGCTCGAGGCGTTCGACCAAACACATGTCGATATCCGAGTCTTTCGCCAACCGTTTTGTCGTTGAAGTTCGTAATGTCTCGTGGGATGGGTATGCAGTAGGGTAGAACACCCTGCTCTTTGCTGCTGTGATTTGTTGAAGATGAATCAAGTATGAGACAGGGGGTTTTGGAGTGCAGTAGCCAGGCGAGCTTCAGGAGCTGTCGAGGCAGAATTCTGGATACGAACCCAGTCAAGCCAGTTCATCGCGTGCCAGGCCGCATGTTTGACAGGCTCCATCGTAGTCGTCGCTTGGTGCGATTTTGGCGAGCGGCCTTGGGGTCGTCTGCTCTGTTACTCCTCCATCCCAACAGTTTGTCTTTTTGACAGCCAACTGTCGTGCAAGAAGAGTCGGGACTCGAGGGCGGGTCGAAGTCTGTGCAACCGTTCACAGATGTCGTTCCCAGCTCGGCTTTTTCATGCACACCCCGGTCAACCGGGCTTGACTTGCCCCTGCAAGACATTGGTGGTGCGCCTCAGCCTCCATGCACACTAAACAAGCCTAACGTGCAGAGGGGAAGTGGGGAGACCCCTGACGGTGATCCGTCCAATCGGTTGCAACCGCGCGCTGCCAAACCTTGGGGTCAGAAAAAGACAATGTCAAGAGCGGGTACCGTATCGAGCAGCAATCCTGGGCAAGGTAAGGTACCTGAAAAAGTACCTCGGAATCCGTCTTTTGATGTGTTCAGTTCATGTCGCATCCTCCGACCTTGTCCGCTTCAAAGAGTCGACATGCGAAGAAAAATAAGGCGGGGGATATGAATGGGCGGGGGAGAGTTACAAAATCAATTGGAGAAAAGACCAATAAAGCTCCTGCATGACAACGGTTCACCGACAGGAACGAGCTGAGGAGCGGTAAATCCTGCAGTGTCACGCGAATATTGAACAAGCTTATGGACAAGCTTTGGATCTTAGCGGGCCATGGACGGATATTTCCTAATCGGAAATGGAGACAGGGAGCGTGCTGGAGCCAAGTCTTGGAAGGACCCCCGACCGAAAGCGAACGCCCGTTGTGAAGACTGCTGGGGTCTCCACTTTTAACCCTTTCAATTGCCGATACATCATCCTGCCCGGGCAAATCCTCGGGCTCCCAGAGATTTTCCTTCAAAGGCCCGCAGTTTGTGGTGGGACATGATCCCGAGGCTCGGGGCTTTTGAGGAAGGAACGGCCGTTCGTCTCTGGGACCGATTGCTAAGCTGACCGCTCAGTTGGAATTGCGCCAATGATGCCATCAGATCCAACGCCCGTGATTCATCACAGCCCGCAACGCACCTGCCGCACAATCACAATCGATGATACCTCTCTCTCATGGACTCCACATGATCTCTATAGGGCCGGCAGGCACTTGCTGATCAAACCGTGTCTTAAATCTTTCAAGACCAGGGCCTCGATGATTAGCAGCTTTCCAACTAGCTGCAAATCGACATTGGTTCGTCTTCCCCTCGCTCGTTCTCTTCCCCCTCCCCCTCCGCCCTCCATGGAATATTCGATATCGGCCGTGCACCGCTGTGGGTCAAACGGCGGCCAGTGATGACCTTGCACTCTGCTCCTTGAGCCTTCCATTGATGCTGCATCAACTCCGTTAGACTTGGTTGAGCTCCATCGATCGCCCTCACCCCGGTCCCCGAATCCATGTATCATGACGCTCTCTACGTCGCCGCTACATTACTACTACATCCTTTGTTGTCCTAGTTGCCGTCGCCATCGTCTTCACCCAAAGAGGCAGTGTCTTATGTCTCATCTCTGTGTGACGCTTGTCTCGCACGCGCCAAAAGGTCGGCAGCACTGGCCACGTTGTTGCCCATGCCATGCTTGTTCATTGAATTGGCTCCCTTCCTCCCCAATGCCGGTCCGGACTGTCACCAAAGGCGCCACGTGCTTGGACCAGTCTCAAACCAGATATCCAGGCCCGACTGGGCGGGATAGAGCTGTTCAGTGGCGGTCAATTATTGGACTATTCCATCCTGATATCCTCCCAGATGAAGCGACTCGGGCCTCCCATTATCGGGGCTACCTTCCCTGAGGTTCTCACCACTTCACCCCGGCCTGCCCTTTCGGGCTTCCCACATGGACACACGACCCTGAGCTGGCTGCCTCGAGCACTCGTGAATCGGTATGGATCCAAGTCTACGCATCTAGTCAACTTCTGCCGCGGCAAGTGGGTGACATGCCCTTCACAGTTGCAAGGACACACACTACATGAGCCAAGGTACGTATATACGCTCCTCTGAGTTTACCCCATTCAATGTTTTCTCTATATAAGTATCTTCATGTTTCCCCTCGACCTGGTCCTAGGATCTTGACGAGCCATCCCCATCCTGATCCCCGTCTATGATCATCACTCTGTTTCTTACCATCAACATCACCTCCGTTCATCGGGTATCCACATCCAGCTAGGCCTGGGTCAATCGCCGAGACTAGTCTGGACTACTGAAATTTGCCATCGACAACTGACGAACGAATCACCTGCCCGGCTCGCAGTACAGTACCTCAACCATCACTCCACTTGCCTCCACCTCCTCCGCTCTCATCCTCGCCCATATAACTTTGTTCCGCCCAAGCTCCTCTTGCTTCTACTCTATGTAGGTCTCGTGTCTCTCTAAGTCGTCTTGGAGGATTCAAGTCTATCGTATTGATTTCTAACGTGTCAAAGCTCACTCGACAAACTCTCCAAGACCAGATATCAGAGGGCAGTCGTCCACAACAGCACCACGCCGACAAGACGACACGAATCAACCGAAACTGAAAATCGACTGTCTCACCTAGAGTACAAGAGCTCTTCCCAGCTCAATCAACCTTCCGCGGGCCTACTCTGTGCCGGCCTGTCAATTACCGGACCCCAGACCAACGAACCCTTTAACCAGATCCAAGATGTGCACATACCACTATCTTCATCACCATCACGTATCTCCGTGCACACGGGATATCGACATGGTGGTGCACTACTCTTTCTGCCCCGATGCGACCATTGACTCGTCCACTGGCTCTCAAATGCCCTGCGACAATGTTCAATACGACTACACACAAACTGTCGACTATACCGACCCCTGCGCAACGGGCGGCTGCTTGACATCTCCAGACTGCTCATCCGGAGGATGTCGGCTTGAGCAACTGAACGGAAGATGGAAGTGCTGCAAGTGCGGACGTGGTGGAAACGAGTATCGTTGGTGTTGCCATCGCATGCGCAACAGCCCAGATACGTTTTGCTATCATGTTTGCTGCAGCAATTGCAAACCACATCCCATCAAATGACAGAGTCCGAAGAGTGGAGGATAGACAGCAAAAAGGATGAGGAAGTTACCGAGTTGGACATGCCTGAAGTAAGGTGGACGATGGTCCTGTGAGCCTTCAAGTCAAGACTCTATGGTGCGCAGAGCTGTTCGGATCGGCTCAGGGTCAGATGGGAATCTATATGAGAGTGGTCGTTTGGTCTCGGAGTAGCCTCGTATCCGACAGTAGAGCCGAAGTGTCTTGAAGCTCTTCACCGACGCCTATTTCATTTTTGCCACCATTGCGAGATCAGCTGAGGAGCCTCCCACCGCTTACGGCGGATATGAGGCACATTCGGTAGGCAGCACACGTCCTGGGCTTGATCGGTTATGATGATGCCTTTCTTTCTTTTCTTTGCCTTGAGTTGTGGAGGATCTTTCGGCAGTCCTTTCAATGTCTCACATTTATTGTTTTTAGATTTTGGGTTAGTTACGATCCGCGCAACCAGCTCGTCGGTATTGATGGAAACTCCGGGGCGGTCAGGGGGTTTAGAGCGGACATGGCTTGTCCGGTATCGGGAGGCGTGAAGCCTCCTTTGATGGTCGTATGCAATTTCTTCTTGGCGACTCTCATTTCTTCACAGGTGTAACGCAGATGGCATATAGATCTTGCGTCCCAGCCCTGACGAAAGCGAGTCAGAGGGTTGGGGTGACACAGAAAGTTACTCGCTTGTTCCGTTAACTCGGCTCATCCTTGCTGGACCTCACCACTACCAAGATGTGACCAATCAAGGCCCCTCCCATCTCAGCTGGCAAGCCCAATCGAGGGTTGGCTGCGGATAACGGATGACGGATGAAGGACCGATGTTGAATCGTTGGAGTGCTCTCGGTGGCTGTCTGAGACCACGGATTGGTTTTGATTCTGCTCGTCACAGCTGGGCAAGATCCGATGCTGCACCTTTGTCAGACGATTGGTCAAAAAAAGAAGTTCGAAAGCCTTGTTGTCTTTGTCGCTTCTCTCAACAACGAAGCCATTGGTCCCATCTGAGATATTGCGGGCTCAGTCGAGGTCACTCACCGAGGCGATTTTCGTGGAAAAGCAAAGATGATCAGTAATACCCACGGGATTTGAAACGGTCTGAGCGGTGGAGAACGAGTCCCAGAACAAACAAAAATTTCCGGCAACATTCGGGGTTGTTTCCTTCAGGGGACTATGTTTACACAAGGACTAGCTGACTTTGACGTCTTCGTTGCGATGGAGAGCGATTCAGTCATATAAAACGATGGCCCAGCAATCTGATCGATGAGCAAGCAAGGACCGAAGGAAGTCCGAGAATCACGAGAGCGATATCCTTTTCCATACCTTTCCGGAACCCGGTTTGGCTTTCAATGTTAGTAGTGACGTCGATATAGAGACTGCTCGAAGACGTTATTAGCTCGGCTACATTTGTCTTGGGGTCAAATCAAGGCCCGTCGTGACATTTTCACCACAGTCCCTGTACAAGTATCAAGATCCCGCATCCGAGCCAGATTGGAAAGACGACAGGTCATAAACGCGACCCACATTGGACTATCCCCAGGTGAGTGGTTCGCCCCCTTCTTACTCTAGCTTCCTAGATGTCACTTCTTGCCGAGGAGCTCTCGGTCAATGGAAAAAGACTCTCTAACAGGCCCAGTCTTGACATTCATCACTTCGCCGCCATCGTGCTGCAGATCGCTGCAAGACGGAAAGCAAGACAGAGTTCTCGATCAGCATGTGTTACCAGGTAGCTTATACGCTCCAATGCGAGCATGTTCTCACCGATATCATCTACTGCAACGATGCCACGTCGGATATCGCTGGTCCGGGAGACGCCAGTCTCGGGAATGATTACCATGGGACCGCCGGCAGCCTTTACACCTATCATGGCAGTAGCAACAAGTCCAAGACGAAAGGATACCAGAAGGCGACCAATAGCAACCGCCATGGCAGCGGCTCAGGCTCCCACGAGTCCCGATCCAGGCCACCGGTCAAAGGACAAGGTTACAATCACCATTCCAGTTCCAGTCGGCCCTATCCCCATCACTCTAGCCATCAAACCTATCATGAATACGATCAGAACTCGCCACGTGTTCCTCTAACCTCGTCCTCAATGGCAATGCTGCCGCCCCCTCTACCCGCGTCGGCCTCGCCGTCGTCATCATCGGCAGCTGCAGCGGCACACAAGCGCCCTTGCGCCAACCTATCGGTCCAATCCATGCCCTATCCCACGCCTCCTTCATTTGCGGCCGACCCGACTTCGTTCTATTCGTCGTCCCCGCTCTCGCCCCGCTGCCCCCTGCGCGACTGCCCCTTTGAGCAGAAGCAGCGGTGTTGGAACTGCTGCTGGTGCGGCAAGGGCTGGAACGTGACTGGCCGCTGCGGCTGCGTCATGCTCATTGAGGGGAACCAGGTCCGGTGCGAGCATATATGCTGCGACCAGTGCGAGCCTGCTGGTGGTCCTGGGGGAGGAGAAGGAGGGAGTGGTGGTGGTGGTGGAGCCGGGACATTGACTAGTGTCGTTTCGGGAGTGGGAGGAGGACTGCTTGTTGGCAGCGGAGAAGGCGATCCGGGTAGCGGGTATTATCTGGGTGGTGGTGGAGGTGGAAGCGGGAACAACAGCAACAACAGCCCGGCCGGTTACAATGCCCTTGTTTCATCACCATATGGTCACAGCGGTGGTGGCTTGTACTACTAGGAAACCGGAGTCCAGGATCCGGGGTCGAGGTGGATGTGAACTGTCATATCATGTACGTATACGTGGACATGTTGGGGGCCTGTTTTTCGAGCTTCGGGTGATGTGTTGATGCAAGGTTCGGAGGAAACTTTCTCATATGTAAAACTGGGGCCCCTATAGGGCGAAGGGGGCTGGCTGTGTCGTAGGGGCCGGATGCGTGGCGTGGCGTAGCGTGGGTTTCTGTTTTCTCTGTCTCCTGCGCACAAGGCTAGCCGCAGAGAGGCATAGCTTCAGAGCTGATGGCAAGGTTTAAAGTTTAGTTAGGTCTGACGAGAAGTAGGAGGCTGATGATGTATACTGTAGGTAGTCTGTCACATAGATTGTTAATCATGATCACATATGTAAGAGACGCTTGAAGGTGCCGTCCCAGCGATTGAATATTGAATAAATCTCCCGGGCACCAAAACAGACCGGTGTGAAGCATGAAGCATGGTTGACACCAGATGGGGAGGGATATAAGATGATGAACATTGACAAAACAGGAAAGTAGGTGAGCAGAGAGCTATACCATCAAGTCTAGAAGAAGAGCTGCATAGTATATGCACTGTGAGAGTGACTTTGTGTTCGCGATGCTTGAAATATCGCGCTGCAAAGGAAGCTGATAGGCTGGAATAGGCTGAAGTGAAAGGCTTTTTATGAATGAATTATGAATTTCTTTTACATGAAGAGGTGATGATTGGACAGTAAAAGAAGAATCAAACTCGGATTTTTTATTTCAAATCTCTTGGTCATTCGGCGAGGATTTCCGTGTGAGTCTCTGTTGAGGTTTTATATCAAGGTTTTTATGCGAGTTGAGAGTTTTCATTTCTGGATTAGGGAGGAGATTTCAAGTTTGATTTTCTAATTGGGACAATAGGGGACCTTTTTGTACGAGACGGGACATGGATTGTGCAGCCTAGCCTTGACAGGGGCCACAGACAGGGCCAAGCGTGCAGGATGATCGTCCCGTTCGATTTATGGGAGAAAGCTAGAGCTCCGACAAAGACGGGTACCCGGTACTAGGTAGACAACCTGTTTGTGTAGGAATGGGGGGCGGATCATACAGGTAGGGTCGTATTCGTCCTCCGTGCCCGAGTGTAGTAGGTGACCAAGTTAGTTCTCAACTTCTCAAGGCTCGTGAACGAGGTTGGTGGCTGGCTGAATAACTGTGAATGAGAGCTTAAATTACAAGGTTTGGAATACATACCGTATACTCTTAACCGATCCAGTTTTATCCCCCTTATAAGCCTAAACTTGGAGTAGTCTAACTATCTAATTTCTAAGCTAGTTACTCTAGCTAAACTAAACTATATTTATTCTAGTAGATCTACTATATTATTAGCTCTTATTAAATATAAATTCTTTTTTTCTTCTTCTTTTATAATACTATAAATACTGTAACGATCGTGACATACCACACCACTACGTAACATAGCCCATGTGAGGATCGTATAGAGGAACAACCACCCTATACACCCTCATACGTACTATACATACCATTTACTTGATTGGATCTTCCAATCAAGTCTAG